>JAUDYJ010000006.1:87836362-88118862 GCA_030761175.1 Masticophis lateralis | reverse complement strand
TACCGTATGTCAGGACACTCTCAATGGTGCTGCGATAGTAGGACAGAAGTAGATGCGGAGATAGATTTATCTTCCTTAGCATTCTCAGGAAGTACAGCCTCTTCTGGGCTTTCTTCACAAGCATGTTAGCATTAACATAAGTACATGCCAGTTGCCAACTTCTACATTTTGATCACGTGATCCTAGGGATTCCTGCAATGATCGTGTGAAAAATGGCCATGTCAATTTTTTCCAGTGCTGTTGTAACTTCAAACGGTCACTAAATGAACGGTTGTAACTCGAGGACTATCTGAATTTTTTCACTCGTATTATTATTAATTTTTTTCCCTCTTTTCCTGAAGGTCTAGCATTCGCTTTATTGGCAAACGTCCCTCCAAGTTATGGACTCTATGCAGCCTTTTTCCCCGTGGTGGTATATTTCTTCTTCGGCACTTCTAGACATATATCGGTCGGTACGTTGAACTAAATTCCAGTTGAACTTGGGGGTGAAGTTTTTAATTAGCCTCACAATAGAACATGCTCCTGTTGTGGCCCGTCAGCGGCCTATGCAGCTAGTAGTTGATTCTGACAGTGAGGAGCCTGGTGTGGTGCTGTGCCAGCAGCCTGTGCAGCTGGCGCTTGAGTCAGACAATGAGGAGGCTGGAGAATAGGTGGTGCCAGAGGCGGGGATTCAGCCAGGGCCTTCAGAACCTCCAGAAGCTTCTTTAAGTGAAGAGGACGAAGAGGAGGAGCCTCTTCTCAATGCACAGGCGTGCAGAGAGGCCAAAAGGCAGGAGTGGCTCCTCAGGAGGAAGTCTCCTTGAGAGTAAGGCTTGGGGCTAATTGGTCACTCCCTTAGCCTATTTAAGGAAGGACGACGACTGAGGCAATTTGCAGGGAACAACTTTGTTCACTCTCCTTCGCGTCTTGATCATAGTTTTCTGCTTCTGGGCTTTCTGCCAACCATAGTAAGATTACGATTATTTATTTTTTGGATTCTTGTAGGCTGTTAAGAAAGTTAATTAACAGCCTTTGTTCGAAAAAGACTGATTTAATTTAGTAAACTAAGGTTTGTACAGACTTTGTGTGTGCTGCGTTCTTTGGGGTCCGTAGCTGGGCAGAACAGCTCCACCAAACTGATGCTCAAATGACATAGTTTATGATCAAGTGCAGCTGAGAAGAACCATAAAATATGAGCTCAGGGGTCAGCACAAACTTTTTGTCATAACCACGTACAAGGCAGGCAGCATAAATACATGACATAGGGTGATTTTTATGACTGTGAGGGATTATCAAGCACGAAAAGGACCTAAAATTCTATCAAATAGAGATGTGTATACAATGGTGGGTTGCTACCGGTAGTAGCCATGGCGGGAGGCTCTGCTCACCCACCCAGACATCATCAAATACAATCTGCACATGCATAGAAGTGGCACCCGGGCGAGCAAAGCGGTAGCAAAGGTGAGTGAAACTCACCCTGATGTTCTTGCACAGAACAATTATCATTAAATGATATTGAAACAATATCATTAAACATCATTAAACATCTCAATTAAATGTTCTATTCACTTTCATACAGGAATCATTCCATGCAGGTTATATAAAGCCTATTTTAACGTTTGAGTTGTACAGCAAGTTGTGGTTTTTTGTTTTTTTGTTTTGTTTTGTTTTTAATTTGATTTATATGCCGCCCTTCTCCGGAGACTCAGGGTGGCTTACAGTGCGTTAAGCAATAGCCTTCATACTTTCGTATATTTATACAAAGTCAGCTTATTGCCCCCACAAACTGAGTCCTCAATTTACCCACCTTAGAAAGGATGGAAGGCTGAGTCAACCTTGAGCCTGGCTAGGATTGAACTCAGAGAAATTACAGGCAGTTGGATGTTAATTGCTGCCTTTAGTAGGAGGCATTAACCCCCTGCGCTACTAAGGTGAGCGATTGGTGCATCCGAGGGGAGGTAGATGTGGCTTACTGGTAGTCCACCACTTATGAACGGTTGCTTAGCAACCGTTCAAAGTTTTAATTGACTCAAAAAAAAAAAAGAGGGGACACTGATGACCTGGATTTGAAGTTCCAACAGTTGAGCTACCTCCATGGTCAAGGGGCCAAATGTAGGGCGCACGGTCCCATTTAGGGGCGTTTGCAGTGTCCCGTGATCATGTGACCATGTGTTATGATGGGACTTACTTTTGGGTTTTGGCAAAATGGCATCCTAGCAAACTATAGGTTCGCTTAACCATGATGTCTTAGTGACTGTGGTTAAGAGATCCAATTGTCTGGAAGATGGAAGGAGAGAAGGGAATGTTGATGCTTTAGAAAGAGTGCAGAGAAGAGCAACAAAGAGGATTAGGGGATGATTGGAGGCTAAAACAGATGAAGAACGGTTGCAGGAACTGGGTATGTCTAATTTGATGAAAAGAAGGACTAGGGGAGACATGAGAGCAGTCTTCCCATATCTCAGGGGCTGCCACAAAGAAGAGGGAGTCAGTGTTGAACACCGACTGCCCTAACAGAGGAAGAGGACTCAGAAGGTAATGGGGAGGAACTGACAAGGCCTCCCTCTCCAGGACCCTCCTTTCTGGCAATGGCTCAGGTTCCATCTGAAGGCCAGGAGGAACTGCCTGGGATGTGCCAGGAGGAAGGCATATCGGAGCACCGATTGATAGGGAGCGAAGATGATGAATCCTGGTTTGATCCCAACAGCGTCGGAGGGAGAAGCGTGCGTAGCAACGGAAGAGATGTGGGAGAGCCAGAGATTGAGCTGAGTCACGGAGCCATGCCCCACCAGGAATAAAAGTGGGTGGGATTGCTCTTCAGGCTTTGTGATGGACAAAGTTAAACCCTGAAAGTCACATTGTGATCTCTGAAATTCAGCTTGGATATATTTTGGACTAAACATTGACTAAACTCTTGTCTCATGGATAATTTGTTGCTCCTGGAATGGACTGAAGATAAGTCCTCTTCTGCTTTATGGGTCTTGGCAGGCATTCGGCAGTTTGCTGCCAAAACCTTGGTCTGCCAAGAATTCTAATCTGTTTATCTAATAAAATATTGGCAGGCATGCTTGGTATTACGTTTGCCTGTGGGAGGAAGGGGGACAGAACAGTCAAGCTATTCTCCAAAGCCTCTGAAGGCAGGACAAGAAGCAACAGGTGGAAACTAATCAAGGAGAGAAGCAATCCAAGATTAAGGAGAAATTTCCTGACAGTGAGAACAATTAACCAGTGGAACAACTTGCCTCCAGAAGTTGTGAATTCTCCAACACTGGAAGTTTTTAGAAGAGATTGGATAACCATATATATGAAATGGTATAGGGTTTCCTGCCTAAGCAGCAGGGTTGGACTAGAAGACCTCCAAGGCAGTGGTGAAATGTAAAATTTGTTACTACTGGTTCTGTTGGCATGGCTTGGTGGGGTGAGGGGTGGGGGTAATGTGACTGGGTGGGCGTAGCAACTTTTTTTTCCTTTTTACGTTTAAAAGCATTTTTTCCACAACCTCTTCGGTTGAAGAGGTTGCAGAAAAAATGCTTTTAAAAGCCTCTGATGATCAGGCAATTCAGCTGGGATCATCAGAGGCTTTTAAAAGCTTTTTTTTTTTTTACAGCCTCTTCGGCTGAAGAGGTTGTAGAAAAAATGCTTTTAAAAGTAAAAAAAAACAGCCTCTGATGATCGCACGGCTCAGCTGGGCACGGGGGGCGGGGGGGCAGGGATTTTTGCTGCCGGTTCTCCGAACCACTCGCCACCATCACTACCGGATCGGACGAACTGGTCCGAACCGGGAGCATTTCACCCCTGCTCCAAGGTCCCTTACAACTCTGCCCTTCTATTCTTGTCAGAAGAAGAGAACCAGATCAAGATGGTTAGCTAAAGTGAGCATGAATGCCCCATTGGGCATTCACTTACCTTCCCTACCAGTTTGCAAAAGGTAGGCTCTGTGCATGCGCAGTAGTCGTGAATTACATCTGGGCAGGTGGGCGGAGCCTCCCGCAGTCGCCGCTACCAGTTCGTGTGATCCGGAGAGAACCGTCTGAATCCCACCACTGATATAAAGTCAATCATGTCACACAGGACCTTTCCCCATCCTGAGTCTGATGGTAGGAGGAGCAGTTATCAACATGGTCCCGGATGAACCTGGGAACACCAATGGCGCAATGAACAATTCATCGCTAAACCAGGAAAGAGTCATGGTGGCGGTATCCGTCACTGTCCTGGCTGGCATCTTTCAGGTAAGCGTTTTCTGTATGAATGTATCCTCTTCTCTCTTTTTTTAGCATTTAAAACTATCCCAAAGCTGGTACCAATTGTCCAAACATTGTCCTATCCTTCTCCCTTTTTTAGACTGTGTAGAAATGAATAGATTAACACTAAGGATAAAAGATAAAGAGGAATCGGTGTATTTCAAGACATGGGGAAGATTCTATGTATGGTTAGAAATGAAATATGAATAAAAGATGATAGATAAACAAATTAGATAAGAGAAAGATGCACGAGGGAAAAGACAAAAAGAATTAGACACCCAGATGACACCAGAGTAAATGGAAAAGGGAAATGGGGGTGGGAGATAGAAGGTTATAATATAAATGTACAATTATGATGATAGAGGTGAAAGACTAGATAAAACTGAAAGGAAATTGGAAAGAAAGTATATATTAATATAAAATTGAGGATGTTCGGATACCAAATAGGGGAAATATTGGAGAACAAATATATATATAAATATATAAACATAAACATAAACAAACATAAAAAACAGGCAGGAGAGAGGACAAAATTATTCACTATGATTCACTATTTAAATATTATTTTTATTTACTTAAATAGCAATCCTATATTAAATAATATCCTACAAATGTAGGAGATGTAGGAGAAGGAATGGCAGAAACTGGGGATGGACTCAAAAGAGGGATCAGCCTAGAATTGCGACGTAGTCACAAACAGACCAAATTCAGCCTCCCTTGAGTTCCATTATCCAGTATTGTCTGTAGAGATGCTCAGTCATCCAGGTCATGGTTGTCCCAAAGGTGGTTTTTCAGGAGGCAACCGGACTTTCTTGTTTGTTTTTGAAGATGTTTCGCTTCTCATCCAAGAAGCTTCTTCAACTCTGACAGGACAGAGGGGAATGGAAGGATTTATATTCCTTGCAGACAGCTGGAAAAATTGCCGAGTACAGGAACCAGGAGCACTACTCGGGTGACCCCGGAAGACACAGACAAATCTCCAAGTGGCCTCAACGACCCTCTAAAAAAGATGCAAATGACCAGCTGTCTGCAAGGAATATAAATCCTTCCATTCCCCCACCATTCAGTCAGAGCTGAAGAAGCTTCTTGGATGAGAAGCGAAATGTCTTCAAAAGAAAAAAAAACAGAAAGTCCTGAAAAATCACCTTTGGGACATTAACCAGCATCTAATTCCAAGCAGGGACTAACCGTTAGTTAAGAAGATTTCAGTGCATAGGATTTTAGTAATAAATCAGCTAAATTGAACCTTGATTTGTGGACCGGTCTTTCGCTCCTGATACAAAATGATGATTTCTATTCCAGCAAAAAAAAAAAAAAAAACCCTCAATTCAATTTTCAGTTTTTCCCGAGTAATCGTCAAGATCCTTGTTTCTTTTTCCATCTCTAATATCCTTATTCTTTGTTCTTTATTAGTTAGCCCTGGGTGCTTTACGCTTCGGTTTCATCGTCATCTATTTATCTCAGCCATTAATCAGTGGATTTACTACGGCTGCTGCAATACACGTTTTTGTGTCTCAACTGAAGTTCATTTTTCAACTACCGGTTGAGCCGTTTAATACACCGCTGGGAATCATCTGGGTGAGTGTTACAAACCCCGAATCCTTATTTCTCAGGAAACGTCTCCGATTTGTTATTATACATTCTTGTTGCCGTTGTTTTTCAAGCACAGGTAGTTGTCAACGCACAACCATTTGTTAGTGAAGTTACAACGGCGCTTAAAAATAAATTGATGACTGATTTTTTTACAATTGCAGCATCTCTCTTTGGACACTTGGCAACTGGCATGTATTTGGGACAATTGCAGTGTCCCGGGGTCATGTGATCCAGTGGCGGGTTTCAAAATTTTTTACTACCGGTTCTGTGGGTGTGGCTTGGTGGGCGTGGCAGGGGAAGGATACTGTAAAATCTCCATTCCCACCCCACTCCAGGGGAAGATTACTGCAAAATCCCGATTTCTTCCTGATCAGCTAGGACTCGGGAGGCAGAGAATAGATAGGGGCAGGGCCAGTCAGAATTTTTACTACCAGTTCTCCAAACTATTCAAAATTTCCGCTACCGGTTCTCCAGAACTGGTCAGAACCTGCTGAAACACACCTCTGATATGTTTTGATGCAAGAGATTGATTTTTATTTGGCGTTATTTAGTCCCATTTTCCTTTTTTAAGCTGCTCTTGGCTTTCACTTCATGGTTAGTTAGAGGCTTGGATGAAACCAACCAAGAATAAACAATGTAGTCTCAAACAATTCACTTGTCTCCTGTTTGATGAAATCAATAAACCATGATCAGTGCCCGCCACAAGGCATGATTTCGCACTGATTCTATTTTCAAGTCCCTTGGTGCTAACAACAACCAACAACTCCCTTTTCTGATGAATGTGACACGTGTTGGAAGAAATATCCATCTGGTTCAGTTCCAAGCCGGGAGAAAGACATTGGAAAGATGGAGGCTGATTGGAAAGATGGTTTAAAGATGGTTTAAAGATTTAACCATCAAGCACATGGTCCTGGTGCAGCTGACCACATGGAGTGGAGAGAGGAGGGTATTTATACCTTTTCTTGGGCTTTGCACTTGAACTTCCTGTTCCTGTGCAAGAACATGTACTCTATTGGCTGTTGTCAGACTCCCAAAGGGCCATGTAGAGTCATGTTTGTCTGAGCTAGTTTGGTTGAAGTTTGCTGGGTGATGCAATGTCCCCAGGTGATTGTGCCATGTGGTGAGCTCTGCTGCTAAATAGGTTCATCCAGGGTTGAAATCTACTTACCTTCCCCACCGATTCGGAAGTGCATGCGCCATCATCACATCCAAATTTTTACCCTCTCTGCATGCGCAAAGCCTTTTGCACATGTGCAGAGGGTCTTAATGGGCTACTTCCTGGTTAAAACCAGGAAGTAATGACGTTCGGGCAGATGGGTGGAGCCTCGTGCTGCCGCCACTACCAGTTCGCCGAACCATGCACCGCCGCTGCCGTTACCGGTTCATGCAAGCCAGCCAGAATCGGCAGGATTTCCCCACTGGGTTCATCCTATTATGTCCTGGAGGGTCATGTCTTAATCCCATCATCTTGGAGCTGAAGGTCTTTTGTTTTGTAGATAGGCTGGCCCAGTCTTTCTTCATGGGCACCAAATGTGGTCAGGGAGCTGCTTTCTGTCTTTAAAATATGTTTCTTCTTTTATCATCCAGGGAAATAAAATATTCTGCCTTTTTAATATTTCCTAAAATATTTCATTATTCTAGGAGGGGCATGGCTTCCCACACGCGGGAAGCCGACACTTCGAAACACAATTTGTGATGCACCTTTGTCATTTGCAACTACATTGTCTTAATACCTAGCCCTTTCTTCCTTTTTAACAGACCCTGAAAAGTATATTTGAGCAAATCACCAATGCCAACATCGCGGATTTAGTCACCGCGCTCATTATCTTAGTCGTTGTGAGTGTGGTCAAGGAACTGAACGACCGTTACAAAGCCAAACTCCCGGTACCAATCCCTATCGAAGTCATTGTGGTAAGAACACCTCCGTTTCTTTTGCAAGCTAAATTTTTTAAAAATTAGATATTTTGGGTTCTGTTCATGTCTATCATTTGTTCAAATAATGGCATCCTCGGTTGGGATCAGGTTAAAAAAAAATCAAGATGGCGGCCACAATCACATGACTGAAGCTTTTTGTTTAATATGAAGCACATAAGACAGGAATGAGGCTTCAGTCATGGCCACCATCTTGATTTTTCTGAACTGACTACCTCTGGAAGAAAAAATCCCAGAATATTGTCACTTTTCCACATCTGTAACCAAGCTATAAGACTATAAATAAATGGTTGTACTCCTTGGTGCTCTCAGAACTTACCCAACTAGGTAACATCATCCGTAAAAGGAGTTAGAGGAGTTATTGTTACATTAAATGTACACTAATCGGCATACATTAAAATGAAATGAGTTGGGTTTGCTCTTTGTTTTCTACTCAAGTGGTTTGCCCTATCAGTATTGATGGGAGTATTCTTGGTGATCCCTTAATTAGGCCATTGTTTACTGTTAGCTTGTTTGTCTGAGTTGATAGCTTCTTGACTGGAGTATTGTTTACTTCTTGTTTGTTGGCTTAGTATTAGTCTTGGTGTTCATCTCCACTCATTGATTGCTGACAAACCTTTGGTCTTTTGGTTTCCTTTTTGGTTTTTGATTGTCTCTTCTGAATGGTGTGTAGTTGTTGTGTATGACTATGTGCCTGTTGATGGCTGATTTGTCTGAATGCCGAACTTTCCAGACTTTGGACTAGGCTTAGTCTATGTTCAAATTTCCGAGTTGAAACTACAGTTAGATTTGTCCACGTGTTGAGAAATTAAGGAGTTTTTATCATGCTAGTTGGTGATCCTAGCTACGCTCTGCTATTCTTCTGCCTATTTGTCCTCCACAGTGGATCTTACAGTCCTTACGCTGTATGTGGTTGATGGCTCCTGCTTTTTCTTCTTGAGCAGCTGGGTCTTTTCATTGATTTAGAACCATGGTGGCAAACCTATGGCACATGTGCCACAGCTGGCATGAGGAGCCCTCTCGCCCAACTAAGCTCCACTGCACATGTGCGTGCGCCTCCCACTGGCCAGCTGATTTTCGGATCTCTGCTGTGCATTCACGGGGTGCATGCAGGAGATGTACATGCATGGAAGGGAGGTTGCACATGCATGCATGGGGGTGGGAGTCACGTGCGCATGGATGAGGGTCACATGTGCATGTGTGGGGGGTGGCCCCCTCCACCCGTGGCCCATTTTTTGTCCCAAGAGGTTGCAGGGAAGCCTACTAGGCCCAAAATGGGGCACGAGGGGAGTGCCGTGCCCCCCCATGGTCCCATTTTTGGTCCCAGAAGGCTGCAGAGAGCAAAGCGAGTGCACGCGCACGGCCCTGTTGCAAACCAGTAGTAAAGGTAAGTAAAATCCGCCCCTGGACTACAGAGACATCTTCGGACAGCGCTGGCTCTTCGGCTTTGAAACGGAGATGAGCACCGCCCCTTAGAGTCAGGAACGACTAGCACATATGTGCAAGGGGAACCTTTACTCTTTCAATCCAACAGGTGATTTCACCTTACTTGATTGCCATGTGAATTACTGCCTAAGTTTGCTGTTTTCTCCTAACATCTTAAGGCTTTTCCTTATATGTGATGAGGGCAAGCACCATCTCATTCCTGCGATTTTTAGCTGCTCCTTTGGACTAAATGTTGAGCTTAAATCCTGTACTTTAAAAAATATACTTCAAGATAAAGGTTTTTACACAAGAGTCCCTAGAGAGCAGCAAATAGATTTGTATATATTTGCTGCCATCTAGTGGTCAATCAGATCCTTGCTTAATAGATACTATAAAGATAAATGGGTAAAGATTTCTTCCCTGTTCAGTTGTGTCGGACTCTAGGGGGCAATGCTCAGCTCCATTTCTTGGCCAAGGGAGCCAGCATTGTCTCAAGGCATTTTATGTGGTCATGCGACCAACATGACTACGGTAAAGCACAAAGTGGTACCTATTTATCTACCCTCATTTACACGCTTTTGAGCTGCTAGGTGGGCAGGAGCTGTAGCAAGGAACGGGAGCTCACCCCATCACACAGCAGTGGGGTCTCAAACTGCCATCCTTCTAGTTGACAAGTCCAGCATCTTAACTGCTAGGCCACCACACCCAATAAATGCTATAACCCTGACCTTAATCAACCCAAGTTGTATTTTCCTCAATAGTGAAAAATTAGTTTGTTCTCAGTTGGGAGAACTCTCAATTTCCCACGGACACAAAAAGGAAATGACACCGTCAGCCCTTACCGTTAAAAACATCTCCATCCATTTGAACCCACAAATCTGGGTTCAGGTTTCAGAAGTTTTTCAGGCGTAAAGACAATGAAACCCTTACTGATTTTGCTCCATCATTCATGGTGAAAGGACAGGCTAAAATTAAATAGGCAATCAGTCTTTCTTTAAGAGCTTGTACTCTTAAAGAACTCTTAGAATAAGGTGATGGTAAATACTCAAATAGGGACTCAGTGGCTAAGATGCTGAGCTTGTTGATCGAAAGATTGCCAGTTCAGCGGTTCGAATCCCTAGAGCTGCATAATGGGGTGAGCTCCCGTTACTTGTCCCAGCTTCTGCCAATCTAGCAGTTCGAAAGCACATAAAAAATGCAAGTAGAAAAATAGGGACCACTTTTGGTGGGAAGAGAACAGCGTTCCGTGCGCCTTTGGCGTTGAGTCATGCCGGCCACATGACCACGGAGATGTCTTCGGACAGTGCTGGCTCTTCGGTTTTGAAACGGAGATGAGCACTGCCCCCTAGAGTTGGGAACGACTAGCACATACATGCGAGGGGAACCTTTACCTTTATCTTACTAAATACTTAAATAGACCCAGTGGTGGAATTCAATTTTTTTTACTACCGGTTCTGTGGATGTGGCTTGGCGGACATGGCAGGGGAAGGATACTGCAAAATCCCCATTCCCACCCCACTCCAGGGAAAGGATACTGCAAAATCCCCATTCCCACCCCACTCCAGGGGAAGGATATGGCAAAATCTCCATTCCTACCCACTCTGGGGCCAGCCAGAGGTGGTATTTGCCGGTTTTCCGGACTACTCAAAATTTCCGCTACTGGTTTTCCAGAACCTGTCAGAACCTGCTGGATTTCACCCTTGAATAACCCCTTGAAAATTTGTGAAGCTTTTTTAAAATTGTTTTGTTGTGCTTCTTTCCAGACCGTAATAGCAGCTGGACTATCTTACGGCTTTAATTTCAAAGAAATATTCGAGGTAGACACTGTTGGAACATTAGATATTGGGTAAGTAGACACTATAATGTATATAGTAATGGAAACAGAGGTTCCATTGCGGCGGGGGCGATGGCAGGGGGGGAGGCCAGCTGATCGTTGGAACTACCGGTTCTCCCAAACCGGTCCAAACCGGTAGCAACTCACCACTGGTTGTAAGTCAAGGACTAACTTCTATGCTTAAACTTACAGTCCATGTGGTGGATTCCATTTACAAAGCATTTAAATTTGTTTATTTATTTATTTATTTATTTATTTATTTATTTATTTATTTATTTATTTAAATTTAATTTATATGCCGCCCTTCTCCGGAGACTCAGGGTGGCTTAAAATGCATTAAGCCTTCATACTTTTGTATATACCTGCTTAGTAGGGCTTTCAGCCCCCCCTAAGCGGTGTTCTTTTTATACAAAGTCAGCTTATTGCCCCCACAATCTGGGTCCTCATTTTACCTACCTTGAAAGGATGGAAGGCTGAGTCAACCTTGAGCCTGGTGAGATTCGAACTTGCAGTAATTGCAGGCAGCTGGTAACTAAGTGCTACTTTAACAGCACTTCGTCCCCTGAGCCACCATAAATGCAGGGGACAAAGTATCAGCTAACCGGGTTCAAAAGTGTCTCTCTCTAACTTAGCCACCTGTATTGAGTCAACCAGTGTTAGCAAAATGACACACGGTCTCCATTTTAAATATCTCCTGTGCCTTCATTCTAGATTTCAAGCTCCCGTGGCTCCTGATCTCAAGTACTTTGAACGTTGTCTGGGAGATAGTATCTCTATCGCCATTGTCGGTTTTGCTGTTGCCTTTTCGGTGGCGAAGGTTTATTCCATTAAGCATGATTACCCCATAGATGCCAACCAGGTAAGCATCTAGCAAGTGCCGGATCTGCCACTTCGCTCCTACCTTTTGCCTTGCTCCGTGCCAGTCT
This sequence comes from Masticophis lateralis, assembly GCA_030761175.1. Lineage (NCBI taxonomy): Eukaryota > Metazoa > Chordata > Lepidosauria > Squamata > Colubridae > Masticophis > Masticophis lateralis. The sequence goes on along the minus strand of JAUDYJ010000006.1, from coordinate 88,106,935 downwards.
GCCGTAGACCCAAGGATGGAAGACCTTGGCAGCGGGGAAGGGGGAACTCTTTAAGCCAGGGATATCAAACTCGATTTTATTGAGGGCTGCATCGGGGTTGTGTTTGACCTTGGGGGCCAGGGTGGGCGTGGCCAACTTCACATCACTCATGTCAGGGACGTCTGCAGGGGTGGGCTTTGGATCTTTTAGCAACGGGTTTGCTGCCCTGTTGCTGGGTGGGCATGTCCATGGTTGGCGTGAGCTAGTCAGTCGCCTGCACCACAGTGGAGAGGGCGTTTTTCCCCCTCCCCAGGCTCCGGAGGCTTTTCTTGAGCCTCCGGGAGGGTGAAAACTGCTTCCCTCAGGATCCGTAGGCCCTCTGGAGGCCGGAAACAGGCCCGTTTCCCGCTTCCAGAACCTCCGGTAGGCCCATTTTTTGCCTTCTCAGATCCTGCGCGTGGCCCCTGCGCTTACTTGGAATGATGAATGGGCCGCATGGAGACTCCTGGGAGGGGCGGGGAGGGGTGGGAGGAGCGGGGTGGGAAAGGGTGGTGTGGGGCAGGGCATGTGGGTGTGGCCAGCCAGGGGTGGCATTTGGGGGCTCGCTGAACTGGTAATCCTTGGCTAGAGGATCACCCGAATCCAGCAGAGCCCCCAGGAGCCCACCCCTGGACGTCTGTAGTGGTCCAAGCGGCCCTCCCGAGTTCCGTTTTTGCTGGCAGAGGCATTGTGGGGCCACTGTTTCCACGGTGGCCCCACTGGCCAGATCTAAGCATCCCATGGGCCAGATTTGGCCGACAGTCCTTGAGTTTGACACCCCTGCGCTAAGCAGTTTGTGCCAGCCAGAGACAACACTTCAAGGACACCCGGTCCGAAAGAAGAATGCAACTGGATTCTAAGGACAGCCGTTCAGAAAACATTTGGTTTGAATATGATGGGGATACAAGAGGACTAACAGGAGGGAAGGTGTGGGAAAGTGGTCGTAAGTCACTTTTTTCAGTACTGTTGTGACTTCGAACGGTCCCTAAGTGAACTGTTGTAAGTCGGGAACTCTCTGTATTACCTTGCAGTGTGTGTGTGTATGTGTGTGTTTTAAAGGAATTGGTTGCCTTTGGAATCAGCAACATCTTTGGAGGGGTGTTCAAAGGATTTGCGGCAAGCACTTCGCTCTCTAGGTCTGGAGTGCAAGAAAGCACCGGAGGGAAGACGCAGGTATTTGGTGATTTAAGGTTTTGCGGTAAATGAATTACCCAGAGTTATTTTAGAGGAAGTGTGTTAACCAAGGTTTTTTTTGCCTTGCAGGTCGCTGGACTCCTCTCAGCTATCATTGTCATGATTGCTATCTTAGCCATTGGATATCTCTTGGAACCACTGCAAAAGGTACCAACTTTGGGGCTTAGTGGTTGGGTTGGGTTGGGTTGGGTTGAGTTGAGTTGAGTTGCATTGGGTAGGGTTGCATTGGCCTGGGTTGCGTGGGTTATGTTGTGTTGGGTTGGGTTGGATTGGGTTGGGTTGGGTTCAGGGATGGGTTCCACTTATCTTTGCTACCAGTTCACAACAGGAGCACGCACGTGCTTCCTTCACTTGCACGCAGCACTTCTGTGCATGTTCAGAGCATCGGTGATGATGTCCGGGCGGGTCGGCAGAGCCTCCCGCCCCCACTACTACCAGTTCGCAAGATCTAGAGTGAACCGATAGGAACCCACCACTGGTTGGTTTGGGTTGGGTTGCATTGGGTTGGGTTGGGTTGGGTTGGGTTGGGTTGGGTTGGGTTGAATTGGTTTGAGCTGGGCTGGGCTGGGCTGGGCTGGGCTTGGCTGGGCTGGGCGGGGTTGAGTTGAGTTGAATTGGGTTGAGTTGGGTTGGGTTGAGTTGAGTTGAGTTGAGTTGGGTTGGGTTGGGTAGCATTGGGTTGGGTTGGGTAGCATTGGGTTGGACTGGGCTGGGCTGGGCTGGGCTGGGCTGGGCTGGGCTGGGCTGGGTTGAATTGAGTTGAATTGGATTGGGTTGAGTTGAATTGGGTTGAGTTGGGTTGGGTTGAGTTGAGTTGAGTTGAGTTGAGTTGAGTTGGGTTGCGTTGGGTTGGGTTGCATTGGGTTGGGTTGGGTAGGATTGGGTTGGACTGGGCTGGGCTGGGCTGGGCTGGGTTGGGCTGGGTTGAATTGAGTTGAATTGGGTTGGGTTAAGTTGGGTTGGACTGGGTTGGGTTGGGTTGAGTTGAGTTGAGTTGAGTTGAGTTGAGTTGAGTTGGGTTGGGTTGAGTTGAGTTGAGTTGGATTGGATTGGATTGGGTTGCGTTGCGTTGCATTGCATTGCGTTGCATTGCATTGCATTGCATTGCGTTGCGTTGCATTGCATTGGGTATCTACAGGTGGAATCCTTTTCTGTAGCAAGTAGTTCTAGACAATTAAGCCCACAACTGAGCCCAGAATTTATCACTTCTTGCTATGTGAGACAGTTGTTAAATGAGTTTTGCTCCATTTTATGATCTTTATTGCCACAATTGTCAAGTGAAACACTGCAGGTGTTAAATTAGTCATGTTTCTTCTGTGCCATTGCAACTTTAAATAGTCACTAAATTAATAGTTGTAAGTCGAGGACTACCTGTATTCTGAGATATTCAAATCTCCCTCTTGTCTCTCTTTACATCTTGTATTGTGGTTTTCTGTCTTTAAATGTGTATGTTATTCTTTCATCGACAGTCAGTCCTTGCAGCTTTGGTCCTGGGAAATTTGAAAGGCATGTTGATGCAGTTCAAAGAGATTGGAGTTTTGTGGAAAAAGGACAAGTGTGATTGTGTAAGTGACCTGGCTGTGCAAACAGCGATTCAAACATAAACAATGTCATTGAACATGTGTGAAAGGGAAACCCATGGAGGGAACCAAGTCTTTTAGTTCTGTAGCTGTTATCATGTGAAACCAAGATTGAATGATGGCTTCTATTAACTGAGTTTTATTGCTGGGTCGCTTCTGACTAACCAGTTTCTTTAGTCGGCTCCCTAGATTTTCCATTGGGCGAAGGTCTGGGCTATTCCCAGGCCATTCCAGCAGTGGAATAGGATTCTCTTGAAACTGTGAAACTGTGAAAAAGTGGGGTTATTAGCCATCAAATCTCAAAAATACACTTTTCCCAAAATGTTTTCGCAATTTTGGCCACTTCAGTATTTACAAAAAAAATGTACATGATTCATTTATCCTTCCTCACTTTAGCATAGCTTCCCTACCTTGTTTTCGGGGAGGGTTAGAAACGCGTTGCTGATAAATTCTCTCCTTTTTGCTTCTAGTCAAATCTATCAATGGTATCTCCTTTAATGTTTTGGGTTTTGTTTCGTTTTTGGTTAGATTGTCTGGATTGTGACTTTCCTGGCTGCCCTTCTACTGGGATTGGATCTTGGCTTAGCCGCCGGCCTCGGATTTGAGCTCCTGACGGTTGTATTCCGGGTTCAGTTGTAAGTAAATATTTATTTCATTTCATTGGCTCAACTTCCTGAAGCGGATCAAAAATATTTAAAGTAATTTCGAACGGAGTGAAACCATTGATCAATCACATTATGGTCCATCTTTTTTTTGTTTTTTGTCACAAATACACTGCAGACAATATGCAGAGCAATATATATACGTGCCATGATATATTTCTTCTTGGAATGACTCTGTAGTATCTCCGAAGAAGTATCCCTTGTGGTGCTACCATGGGGTACCAAGCCTGCCATCCTATGCACTTGGTACAGGTAATCCTTGTTTAATGAACGGTTGCTTAGCAACCATGACAGATTCCCCAAAAAAAGTACTTAGGTTTAGAATAGAATAGAAGGGAAGAGAAGGGATAACAGAATAGAATTATTTATTTATTTGTTTGTTTGTTTGTTTGTTTATTGGTTCGATTTATATGCCGCCCTTCTCCGGAGACTCAGGGCGGCTTACAATGCATTAAGCAATAGCCTTCATACTTTTGTATATACCTGCTTAGTAGGGCTTTTCGGGGGCCCCCTAAGCGGTGTTCTTTTTTTTAATAAAAATCAGCTTATTGACCCCACAGTCTGGGTCCTCATTTTACCTACCTCTGAAGGATGGAAGGCTGAGTCAACCTTGAGCCTGGTGAGATTTGAACTCGCAGTCATTCCAGGCAGCTGGCAGCTAAGTGCTACTTTAACAGCACTTAGTCCGCTGCGCCACCAAGGAGAAGAGAAGAGAAGAGAAGAGAAGAGAAGAGAAGAGAAGAGAAGAGAAGAGAAGAGAAGAGAAGAGAAGAGAAGAGAATAACCGAGTTGGAAGGGACCTTGGAGGTCTTCTAGTCCAACCCCCTGCTTAGGCAAGAAACCCTACACCACCTTCAGACAAATGGTTATCCAACCTCTTCTTAAAAATTTCCAGTGTTGGAGCTTTCACAACTTCTGGAGTCAGGTTTTTCCACTGATTCATTGTTCTCACTGTCAGGAAATTTCTCCTTAGTTCTAAATTGCTTCTCTCCTTGATGAGTTTCCACCCATTGCTTCTTGTCCTGCCCTCAGGTGCTTTGGAGAATAGCTTGACTCCCTCTTCTTTGGGGCAGCCCCTAAGAATTTAAAGTTCTTACAAACAGTTCCTGATCACATTTGGGTTGCTTAGCAAACTGGCGCACATTTATGGCCGTTTGCAATATTCTGTAGTTTCATAACCATGATTTATGACTTTTTTTAGTCAAAAACTGATGCTTTTTCCAGTAAAAAAGTCCATTACGTACAAGGGAGACTGCTAGACAGGGGTGAAATCCAGTAGGTTCTGACAGGTTCTGGAGAACCGGTAGTGGATATTTTGAAAGTTCAGAGAACTGGCAAATACCACCTCTGGCTGGCCCCAAAGTGGGGTGGGAATGGAGATTTTGCAGTATCCTTCTCCCAGGAGTAGGGAGGACATGGAGATTTTGCAGTATCCTTCTCCCAGGAGTGGGGAGGGAATGTGGATTTTGGAGTATCTTTCCCCTGCCACACCCAACAAGCCATGCCCAACAAGCCACACCACGCCTACCAAGCCACGCCCACAGAACCGGTAGTAAAAAAAATTGGATTTCACCACTGCTGCTAGAGATTGCCTATAGCATGTCAATTTCGTAATTGACCTATTACTAAGATTGAACAACTCTCTCTGTATTTGCTGGAAGGCAGCACTTTTGAATCCTGCAAAGAATATTCCCGAATTCTGAATAAGATTGTAGTTTAAGGGCAGTTGTGGGATGCAACTGGTTTAATAACCGGTTCGGTGAGTGCGTGCTTTGTGTGTGCTTCAAAAGCCAGCCATTTTAAGCTTAAAAACCTACTTTCTATGTCAGCGCCGATGAGTAAAACAGCTGACGCACAGCAATCCACTGTGCCGTGCGAATCAGCTGTGCTAAAAAAACAGGGAAATATAGGACAGGAAACGGCACGGGCAGGTGGGAGGGGCCAATTTCTCACTGGAACTACCGTTTTTCCCGAACCGATTCAAACCGGCTGAATCCCACCCCTGTTTAAGGGATAATAGAGATATAAGCAAAGGTTCACATCGTTGGAATAACATTTGGTCCCCTTTAGTCTGCATTAATCAGCTCATTTGCTTCTTCTCTTTTCAGTCCAAAATGCACACTTTTGGCTAACGTTGGAAGGAACGACATCTACAGAAACAGAAAAGACTACTCAGATGTAAGAATTCGACGTGGTGTTGGAGTAATTTAACATGGGTGGTGCATTGGCCTAGAGGTGGAGCTCTCGCCTCGCAATCAGGAGGCTGTGAGTTTGATTCTAGGTAGAGGCTGATATTTCACTCTCTGCCAACAATGAGAATATATCTGCTGAATTTAACTCCGCATTGGTGACAGGAAGGGCATCTGGCCAGTAAACATTCAGCTCCATTCAGTTGCCCTGACTCCATCCTGCAAGAGATTATTACGGGGATCATTAAATGATGTAAAAAAATATTGGAGTAATTTAATATGCACAATATTTGCCATGGAATGCCTCAAAATTAACAGGAGATATTTTTACTGTCTAGATATATGAGCCAGAAGGAGTCAAAATTTTCAGGTGCCCATCTCCAATCTTTTTTGCCAATGTTGATTTCTTCAAGGAAAAATTGACTGCTGCGGTAAGCATTTTGTAAACCATAATCTTAACAGAAATGACTTCCTGCATTTTTTTAATTTAATTTTTAATTAAGAAACTTGGAACATACTAAGATGATTTAAAAAAAATAATAAGCCAATATCCGCTAAAAACAATAATTCCATATTTCAGGTTGGTTTTAAACCATTGAGAGTGTTACAGAAACGCAACAAAGCTCTCAGGAAAATGAAGAGGATGCTAAAAAAAGGGGAGCTTCAAGAAACGCCGGTAAGAATCTTTAATTATTGAAATGGCAGCAGAAAACTTATGACCGATCTCTTATTTTATTTTATTTTATTTTATTTTATTTTATTTTATTTTATTTTATTTTATTTTATTTTATTTTATTTTATTTTATTTTATTTTATTTTATATTTTATTTTGCCGTCTATTTGCACGTGGCGATTCAAGGCAGCTTACAAGAATATAAAAACTTCATATAAAAAAACAATAAAACCAATAAAAGAGAGAATCATAGGATAAATTAACACAATATTATAATAAAATAACCCTCCACACAGGGGTGAAATCCAGCCGGTTCTGACAGGTTCTGGAGAACCGGTAGCGGAAATTTTGAGTAGTTCGGAGAACCAGCAAATGCCACCTCTGGCTGGCCGGCCTCAGAGTGGGGTGGGAATAGAGACTTTGCAATATCCTTCCCTCAGGAGTGGGGAGGGAATGGGGATTTTGCAGTATCCTCGGCCACCAAGCCATGCCCACAGAACCGGTAGTAAAAAACATTGAACTTCACCACTGCCCCCGCCCCTTGCCATGGTGACATTACACGAGTCATTAAATGAGCTCCATCCCGCTCTGGGTTCTCCAGGCCCATTGGCAGAACCAGGTCTTCAGTGCCTTCCGGAAGAGTGTCAGAGTTGGGGCCGTTCTAATCTCTGAGGGAATGATGTTCCAGAGAGAGGGAGCCACCACAGAGAAGGCCCTTCTTCTGGGTCCCACCAGGTGTATCTCCCTAGGGGATGAGACCCGCGACATTCCTTGCCTCCCCACTCTGGTGGGTCAGGTAGATGTGACCAGCAGGAGACGATCCCTCAGATCACCTGGTCCCAAGCCGTGAAGAGCTTTAAAGGTGACAAGCAGCACCTTGAATTGCACCCGGAAACAAATCGGCAACCAATGCAGTTCCTGAAGGATAGAAGCATTCTGAACATTTTCCTTCTTTCTTTCTTTTTTTCATTCAGAAAGGTTTTCTCTGTACCGTCACTAGTGTGACCGATTCAGAGGAAGAGCTGGACAACAACAGGATCGAAGAGTTGAATCAACCCATCAATACCAAGGATTTTCCAATTCAGATCGACTGGAACGCAAGCCTGCCTCCCAACATCAAAGTTCCAAGAATTGACGTTCATAGCGTCATTCTTGATTTTTCAGCGGTATCGTTTCTTGATGTTTCAGCCATGAGGATCGTCGGAGAGGTAAAATTATATTCTGCATAATATATGTAGAGTTCGTGGCAAGAGAACAGCGTGGTGGCCTAGTGGCAGAACTCTCACTTCACAATCAAGAGGCTGTGAGTTTGATTCTAGGTACTGGAAGATTTTTTTTTTATTTTTATGCCGCCCTTCTCCGGAGACTCAGGGCAGCTTACAATGCGTTAAGCATTTGTATATTTATACAATGTCAGCTTATTGCCCCCACAAACTGGGTCCTCAATTTACCTACCTTAGAAAGGATGGAAGGCTGAGTCAACCTGGAGCCTGGGGAGATTCGAACTTGCAGTAATTGCAGACTTTCTCTGGCCACAAAGAAAATATCTGCTGTGACCTCCCCATGGGCATCAGAAAGGGCATCTGGCCAGTAAACGCTCTGCTCCATTCAGTTGCCCTGACTCCACCCCAATGCAAGTACAGGGTTTTATTTATTTATTATTTATTTTATTTATTATATATACTATTTATATTCTATATATATAAACAAATAAATTTATATTCTATACATATAAAATATTAACTAGCTATCTACCTAACATCCATCTATTTATCTATCTATATCTATCTATCTCTCTACCTCTCTACCTTTTTATATCTATCTATCTATCATCTATCTATCTATCTATCTAATCTATCTATTTATCTATCTATTTATCTATCTATCTACTGTATCTATGGTATCTATCTATCTATCTCTATATTATCTATTATTTATCCATCTATCTATCTATCTATCTATCTATCTATCTATCTATCTATCTATCTATCATCTATCTATCTATCTATCTATCTATCTATCATCTATCTACCTATCCATATGTCCATCCATCCATCCATCTATCTCTATTTATCATCTATCTACAGTATCTATCTATCTATCTCTATCTATTATCTATTATCTATTATCTATTACTGTATCTATTATCTATTATCTATTATCTATTATCTATTATCTATTACTGTATCTATTATCTATTATCTATTATCTATTATCTATTACTGTATCTATTATCTATTATCTATTATCAAACTATCTATCTTTATCTCTATCTATTATTTATTTATTATTTATCTATCTATTATCTATTGTCTACTGTCTACTGTCTACTGTCTACTATCTATCTATCTATCTCTATATCTATATAAAATTTTAAAAACCCTGTAATATATAACAGTTCATTTAGTGACTGCTCAAAGTTACAACAGCACTAAAAAAGTAACTTATGACCCTTTTTCACACTTATGACCGTTGTAGCATCCCAATGGTCACGTGATCAAAATTCAGACGTTTGGCAACTGACTCCTATTTATGACGATTGCAGTGTCCCGGGGTTGTGCGATCCCTTTTTGTGACCTGACTAGCAAAGTCAATGGGGGAAGCCAGAGTCCCTTAAATAGGAGCGTGCAACCTTAAACACTCAAAGAGCCATTCAGACCTGTTCCCCACAGAAAAGAAAACACCGGGAGCCACAAAACCCTTCCCGTTCCTGACTATTTCTTAAGTGGCCACAAAACTAGCCTATGTAGTTGAATTAAACATTCTATTTTCTTCCGAAACTTTTCTTTTCTTGGATTTATCCATGGTTGGCCTACCAGGGGTTGAAAAGCTCAATAAATCGCGTGCCGGTGGATGTCGCGCATTGGCAGTTGTGACGCATATTTTTAGAACAGGGAGTCGCAGCAGAGGGATGAAAGAGCCACATGCAGCTCCAGAGCTGAAGGTTGCTGACCCATGCCCTTAAACAACCCTGTTACTAAGTTAATGCCTGCAGTGACTCACTTAACAACTGTTGGCAAGAAAGGTCATAAAATGAGGCAAAACTCACTGGATAAATATTTCACTTAGCAAGCAAAATGCTGGGCTCCATTGTGATCATAAGTCGAGGACTACCTGTATGTGAGGGAAAAAAATATGTCTGTTTTTTATGGATTTACTGTATTGAAATGCTCTGTTCCCATATACAGTGTCATCTCAGAGTGCAGAATTTGTCCTACTATGAAACTTCAAATCCCTCGTTTTTGTCCTTAGAAGGTTATTTCGTGAAGTAATTGTATTCTGAGTTATTATTATTATCTTAGTTATATAGTGATGATGCCAAGTTATTATCGTATTCTAAATTATTGTATACGCCTTTGCCTGCCTAGAGTTAAATATCACCCATTCCTCTTTTTTACAGACTTTGAGAGAATTCATCCGGATTGACGTTGAAGTCTATATTGTGGGCGCATATGGTAAGGCTCTTTCTTAATGACTTTGTGACCTCCATACAGATGCCCCTGTGACTAGTGCAGATGCCTAGAGGTGCAGCTCTCGCCTCACAATCAGGAGGCTGTGAGTTCGATCCTAGGTAGAGGCTGATATCTCTCTCTCTGGGCATGATGAGAATATATCTGCTGAACAAAACTCCAGTTTGGCAACAGGAAGGGCATCTGGCCATTAAACACTCAGCTCCATTCAGTTGCCCAGACTCCACCCCACAAGGGATTATAGGATCATTAAAAGGAGAAGATACAGATGCCCATGGAAAACAATACTCTGTGTGTGTGTGTTTAAAAAGCTGCTTTAAAAAATAGTAAATCACGGCACTCCTGCAAAGGAGATACTGAATCCAAAAGTAAATATGTGGAACAAATTAAATGAACCAATAGTCCCCCACATATGACCACAATTGAGTACAAAATGTCTCTTCCTAAACAAAAAATGGTTTTTAAGTGAGTTTTAGGCCATTCTATGACTTTTCTTGCCCCCATTGTAAAATTAGTAACACAGTTGTTAAATGAATCCACCTTCCCCATTGCTTGTCAGAAGGTCGCAAAAGGGGATCACGTGACCCGGGGACACCTCAACCGTCGTAAATATGAGTCGGTTGCCAGGCATCTGAATTTTGAACATGTGACCATGGGGATAGTGGACTGGTCATTAGTATGAAAAACGGTCATAAGCAGCGGTGGGTTTCCAATATTCTTACCATTGGTTCGCCCCGCTCGTGCACGCTAACTTTGCATACGCTCATCCCATGCGCGGCTTTCGCGCATGAGCCCGGCCTTGAAAATATGCCTAAATAGGACGGCATAGAACCAGGGCGAGTGGATCGGCCCATCCATGGTCTCCGCTACCAGTTTGCCTGAACTGATACAAAGTGGCCGAATGCCACCTCTGGTTATAAGTCACTATTTTCAGTGCCGCTTGTAAATTCCAGTGGCTATTGAATGAATGGCTGTATGTCAAGGAGTACCTGGAGCATTTAAGAATTAGCTGCATCATTTCTTAGGCTTGTAATTCTGTATCTCTCTCTCCCTCTTCCACCTTTCTTCCCTCTTCCCTTTTTTCCCTCCACCCCGCAAAAGATGGTCTACTGGAGAAGCTTCAGAGATGTGGATTTTTTGATGAGGAAATTAAGCCATCCATCTTTTTTCTGACCATCCACGACGCGATTTTATATATTTTGATGAAGAAGGATGCGGTCATCGGCTCATCAAAACTCAAAGCCATTACGGTGAGGCTGTACATTTATTCATATATATTTCAAAAGCAGAATTTAAAATCATGCATGGGGGGAATATGAGAGCAAAAGCATCATTTAAGGATGACTGGCCCTTTGCAACCAAGAATTATCGGGATGATAATATAGGGCAGTGATGATAATTTAGAGCATATAGAGCAGGGATGGCTAATCCTTTTGCCGTCGCGTGCCAAAAGCGGGGTGAGCGTGAGGGGGTCGTGTGCGCATGTGCCCACACCCATAATGTTATGCACCCCACCCCCACGCATGCGTTCACACAAACCCACACTCCCCCCGCTTTTGTCACCCGATGGCACCCAATGGCACGGTGGGCCCGGTAGGCTCATTTTTTACTCTCCCCAGGTTCCAGAGCCTTTCTAGAAGCCTGAGGGGGGCAAAAACAGTGTCCCCCCACCCCCTGGAGACCCTCTGGAGGCCAGAAATGGCCCGTTATCTCGAGGGGTGGGGAAGGCTATTTTCGCCCTCCTCAGACGCCTAGAAAGGCTCTGGAGCCTGGAGAGAGCGAAAAACGGGCCTTCTGGTCCCACTGGAAGTTGGCAAGCGGGCTGTTTTCCAGCCTCCAGAGGGCCTCTGGGGGATGGGGAAGGCCGTTTTCGCCCTCCCCAAGCTCCTAGAAAGGCTCTGGAGGGTTTCTGAAGTAGGGAAACCAGTCTGTTTCCCTATTTCTGGTGGGTCCAGGAGGCCCAAACGGAGCTGAGCTCGCGTGTCCACTGATATGGCTCCACATGCCACCTGTTGCACGCATGCCATAGGTTTGCCATCACGGATATAGAGCCACAGTGGCTCCAGTGGTTAGAGTGCAGCATTGCAGGCTATTTCTGCTGCCTGTTGGCTGCCTGCAATTTGGCAGTTCAAATCTCACCAGGCTCAAGGCTGACTCAGCCTTCCGTCCTTTCAAAGTGGGTCAAATGAGGACCCAGAGTGTTGGGGGCAAGAGGCTGACTCTGTAAACCGCTTAGAGAGGGCTGTAAAACACTGTGAACCGGTATATAAGTCTAAGTGCTATTGCTATGTTGGGGTTTCTATTTTCCCCTTAGACTTCCAAGATTTTACAGGTAATCCTGGACTTATGACCACAATTGAGCAAAACATTGCCCCATTTTACAACCTTTTTTGCCACCGTTGTTAAGTGAATCACTGCCATTGATAATTAGTAACCTGGTTGTTAAGTGAATTTGGGTTCCCCGTTAACTTTATTTATTTTATTTAGCTTATTTGCAAAAATAAGCTTTGCTTGTTAGAAGGCCGCAAAAGATAATCAAACAACCTTGGGAAAGAGCAACGGTCATAAATACAAATCAGTTGCCAAACCTCTGAATTTTAATAATGGGGGATGTTGCAACAGTCGTAAGTGTGAATCACAGTCCTAAGTCACTTTTTTCAGTGCCGTTCGAATGGTCACTAAATGAATTGTTGTAAGTGAAAGACTACCTCTTTGTTTTTTTCTGGATCCAATTCACATTTCACCCTTTTTTTCATGTGGCTGCCATCTAACATATTTTCGACCATAATTAAGGGACCAAGGACTTCATGTAACGTAGTCGGTAAAACATAGGTAGTCCAACTGAGATCGCCGTAGGATTAACTAGCTATAAATCAACAAGAGATTTTTTTAAAAAATTAAAACGAGAGAACCCATTGTTAACAAGCCAAATGTTTATTCCATTACAGGATAATCAAAACAACAATCACTATATAATTAACACGAGCGGAGGATTGCGCAATCGAGACCCAACGGTAAGGCTCTCTTCTCCATCTTGAATATCATCAATAAAATTAAGAGCCTATGAGAGATTCTTGAATGTAGCTCTCCCAGAAGGCCTGAGGGGGTCTGAATGTTGTTTTTTTTTAAAAAAAAAAATTAATAATACAAAATTAAAAAAAACATTGGACATAGATATGCCATCACTGGTTCCAAACATCTTCCATCGCTTTACAATAACATTAGTACTCATATAAACATATACTTCTTAAACTATGTTCATTATTTAAACATAATATGATATAATATTAATACTTTTTCCCTTATTTCTGTATATTTATTTATCTCTTAAACATACATTTATCTATAATAACATCTATATTTTTGTTCTAACACTATACATTTGTCTTGGCTACCCTCTTGTTATCTATCCAATCATAAAATTGTTCCCAGATTTTGTAGTACTTAGTTTCGCTTTTATCCTTGAGTTCCAAAGTGAGTCTGTCCATTTCTGCGCAGTTAAAGATTTTCAGTAATATTTCCTCTTCAGTTGGAATATCTTTCTCTTTCCATTTTTTGAGCGAAGGCCATTCGTGCTGATGTGAGTATATACAGAAATAAATAATTTGTACCTTTCTTATATTTTCTTTCTATAATTCCCAGTAAGAAAAATTCCGGTTTGACTTCTATATTTGTTAACAAAATTTCTTCCAGCCAGTTCTTTAGTAAATTCCAAAATTTTTACGCCTTTGGGCATTCCCACCACAGTAATTCCCAATGGTCTCTCCACACTTCCAGCATATTGAGGATTTCCCCTTATTCATTCGTGCTAATCTTGTGGGGGCAAGGCCTGAGGGGGTCTGAATGTTGACAGGGAGGAAAGCAAACCGGAAATGCTTCTAATTACAAATACTTTCCTCAGACTTAGACTTAGAATAACTTTTTTGTCACTTTGAATGTTACACTAATCGTCGTACATTAAAATAAAATTTTGTTGTATACAGCTCTCAAAGGCTCCACCTTCAATATATACTACATAATAAATATGTCTAAATAAATAAATAAATACAAAACTATGCATATAATACATATAATACATATATGTATGTATATTATATGCATTAAAACTATGCATATAATACATATATTATATGACATAGAGAAACAACATAGTCTAGTTCGGATGTACATGGTAAGAAAAATGTACATGGTAAGAAAAATGAATCTTGCGGGTTTACCAAATGGATGGCATAGGGAACAAAACCGATACAGAATCTCACCATCCTGCTAGAAATACTTTGAAACCTCCTCCCAGAGGGAACCAACAGAAACAGATTGTAAAGTGTGTGGGGGGGGTCTCTAATGCATAGCACTTGTAAGCGGTATCTTGAATAACGGGAAGCGAGCTTCCTAGAATCTTCTCTGCTGTCCTCACCACTCTCTGTAGGGACTTTCTATCTGAGGCACTGTAGCCACCAAACCAAACAGGGATGCAGATTGTTAAAACACTCTCCGTCATCGTTTTAGTAAAAAGTGGCCAGGAGAAAGATATGGTCTTCTTATCTGACACAGGAAATGCAGATGCTGGTTTGCACGCTTCACTAAGGATGATGTGTGGAGAGACCAGTTCAGATTGTTAAGTTATCTGCACCCCCCAGATACTTAATACTGTTGACCACCTCTACAGCTGCATCCTTGATACGCAGTGGAGTATGTCCATGCTGGCTCTTTCAAAAATCTATGATGATCTCCTTTGTTTTATTAACATTTAGAACCAGATTACTTTTTCTGCACCAGTCCACCAGAGCCTTCATCTCTTCCTTATAAGCATCTTCATCGTCATCCCAGATAAGAACATGCTTGTGCAAATGCCCTATTCCTCATTGTTAAATACAGGCGATCCATCACTTATGTCCACAATTGAGCTGTTGCTAAGCAAGACAGCCAGTAGTGGGTTTCAAATCCCAGCGCTACCAGTTCGCTATCGGTAGTGTGTGGGCAGGTGGGCGTGCTTTGTGTGCGCACATGCACAGATCAATTTTGATGACATCTGGACAGGTGGGAGGAGCCTCCTGCCACCACCACTACCAGTTTTCCCGGACCGGGGTGAACCAGGAGCAACCCGCTATTTGAAGACAGCTGTTAAGTGAGTTATGCTCCATTTCACGACCTTCCTTGCCTCAGCTGTTAAGTGAATCATTGCAGTAACACGGCTGTTAAGTGAATCGGGGTTACCCCTTTGTCTTCGCTTGTCAGACAGTCGCAAGAGGGGATCATACGATCCTGGGACTCTGCAATCATCATAAATATGAATCTGTTGCCAAGCATTTGAATTTTGATCGTATGACCGTGGGGATGCTGGAACGGTCATAAGTGTGAAAAGGAATCCTAAGTCACTTTTTCCTGAGTCCTTGTAACTTTGAATGGTCACTAAATGAACTCTTGTAAGTCGAGGACTGTATGCTTTGTTTTCTCGATTGAATTCCACTTTTGGTGATGGCTTCTGATGACCACCTCAGCTACAACCAGTAGTGGGATTCAAATCCCATCGCTACCAGTTTGCTCGTGGGTGCATGCACATGTGCAGAAGTTTTTGTGCATGCACAGAGTCGTCCAGGCAGATGGCGGAGTCCCCCACCACCACCGCTACCGGGGCGAACCGGTAGCAACCCACCACTGGCTACAATCTTTTTGGGGGCAACGGTATGAAAGTGGCTTGCTGTTACTTTGCTTCCTAAATAAAACACAAATGTTTGTTTGTTTCGTTCCCACAGGAATCAATAGAAACGAGATTTTAAAAAAAAGACGATTGGCGAAGAACCACACCGGAGTGTGAAAAAGTTAAGAAAAAGAGAGAAATGTTGGTTTTTCAACAAGACTCCACATTGAGTGATGTCAGAAGTGAAGGCCTGCCCCTCCTGCAGGCACATGAATCGCATACATTTACACGTATGTACAAAAGAAGGCAGGACTTCAACTACACGCCATGCCTGACTTCTGGCAGATTTTAGCCATTTCATGGATGCTTCACCACCATAGACAATCGTTTTTGCCATTTAACTTTTTTTTTTTTTTAATCTCGTTTGGTTTGTTTTTCTTCGTTTCTTCCAAAAAAAAAAAATAAAATATTGGTGTTTTGTATTTTAACTTTTTTTGAATAAAAATAGATTTTTTTAAAAAAGGAAGCACTTAACCCAGATGTACATGTATAAAAATGTGTATATAACATATTATATGAAAATCCTGATCTCAAAGAACACTGAGGTATGCAGTACCAAAAGATTAAATATCGATTTTATTCTCTGCAGATTTGTATACGGTATATGTAAATAATTCCGTTTATAGGTTGAAGATTGTACATTTCCAGGTTGTAAATTGTTTACATACTTCAAAATATTTTATTTTTTTTTCAATACTTTTATTGTGTAAATATTCCTTCTATAAAAGTTTTCTTTTTAAAGGATAAAAGGCTTTATCTGTAGCCTTCAACTTACAACCGCTTAGAATCACACCCAGTTTAAAGACAATTTTTGCCACCCCCGTTAAGCGAAACACGGAAGTTGTGAAGCGAATCACGAGGTCGTTCAATGAGTCTTGATTTGCCCCATTGATTTTGCTGGTTGGAAGGCAATCTTATACATCACAAGTTTTCCAAGATGGCAATACTACACTTTATCAATAAAGGAGATTTATAGTTCAGAGTTGAACAGTGGGATCCTTGGTGCTCTCGGAGCTCGGTGGTTTCTTTGCAGACCCCCCATTAATCAAATTAGATTGTAAATGTGCTGTAATTCATGGCTGTTTTTGACTCACATCTGATATTACCGTATTTTCCAGCGTATAAGACGACTGGGCGTATAAGACGACCCTCCTCAGAGCCATTTAAGGCTCGTCAGAGCCTTATGGGCTGGTCTGCCTGGTTACAGGAGACTGAGACCCGGCGTATAAGACGACCCCCGACTTTTGAGAAGATTTTTGTGTGTTAGAAAGTAGTCTTATACACAGGAAAATACAGTACATTCAGGTTTTTTCTCTCTACTTTAGCTACCTCTACTTGACTTGCACGGGTCTAATAAACCGTAAAAGCTAAACTAACTGAGGTGTTTGTATATAAGTGATGGCTACCCTTTTTGATGTGGCGTGCCAAAAGCGGGGAGAGCGCAGTGAGGTCGCCCACACGCACCCCACCCCTGCGCATGCGCCCCCCCCCCCCTTTTAGCATATGATGGCACAGTGGGCTCAGTAGGCCTGTTTTTCACCCTCCCCAGGCTCCAGAGGCTTTCTAGGAGCCTGGGGAGAGCGAAAACAGCCTTCCCCATTCCCCCAGAGGCCCTCCGGAGGCCAGAAACAGCCCATTTCCCAACTTTCTGGTAAGATTGAAAGGCCCAAAAATCAGGTGGCCGGCACACACATGTGCGCTGGAGCTGAGCTACTGCAACGCTCGCATGCCCACTGATACGGCTCCGTGTGCCATCTGTGGCACCCGTGCCATAGGTTCGCCATCATGGGTGTATAACATGTTGCTTCAGTGCTTTATGAAATATAAATAGGGAGATTTTCAACATGCATTGGACCAATGCAAAAGCTTGTTGTAACTACACTTCGCTCTTATTTTCAGAAATGATCAAAGCTTCCTCCTTAGAAAATCTCGTTTTTTCCGGCTTGAAGAAATAGAAAATAACAGAAGAGACTTTGGAGGTCCTAATCCAACCCACTGCTTAGAATAAGAAAAGGATATCGTTTCTCTTTACTACTCAGTACGCCTCCCCCCAAACCAAAGCGATAGCCTCATGTAAACGAGCAAACAGTTTTTGGACAATATTTTAAATTTAATTATACACGGGTTGACAAAAAAATGTTTAAGTGTCACAACGAAACTATCAGATTTTAACAAAAATAACTTTAAAGTGGTACAGTTAAGTGTTGTTGTCAGGAGGCTTTTATAAACGTTTTATAATCTCTGGGATAATTCAGCCGGACGAAGGATACAAAGTCTTTAAAACACTGCTGTTAGCTACGGAGCCACTCAGCTTACAGGGTACCAGAGAATCCTACAACCAAAGTTTTCTTTTAAAAAAAATTATTATTATTATTTAAGCTTTAAATCCCCAGAGAGCATTACAGTCAGAAATTATTACTTTTCTTTTCCCCCAATAAACAGAGCAAAAACAGAAAAGAGAGTTCTTTAAACGGTCGGATTCATTAAAAGCTCAGAATGTTATCCTTCTATCGGGTTTTAGTTCCAATCGTAACTACTATCATTGATAGTACGGCCTGTATCTGGCTTGGTCAGGGTGATGCGGTCCTGGAAGGGGGGCTTGAGAAGGGGGACCTTGCATTCGCGGTGGCGGTGGCGGCCCCCTCGGAGCTGGCCATATGCCCGGGCTCATCCCCCCTGGCTGAGTGAACGGTGGGCTGAGAGTTCCTTGGTCTTCGTTGAATTTCGGCAGAGCGTTCGGGTTGTAATGGTGCGGAGGGGGGGCGTTGACATTGACCGGGGGACCGCCGTGCTGAGGTGGTGGCCCAGGTGGAGGGTGGTTCATGTAAGGGGGAAGCTGTCCAATCATGTGTCCGGGAGGCGGGGTGATAGGGGGAGGAGCGGAGGTCATCGGAGGGGGCGGGGCTTGGCTGTAAACCAAATGAGGGGTACCGCCCCCCTGGGGAGGATGCTGCATGGGGTGGCTGATGGGAGGTGGGGGAGGAGGGGGAGGGGCATAGTGTTGCTGGGGCGGCATGATGTGATGCGGGTGGGACACCACTGGCTGGGTCTGGTATTCGGGGTGATGGTGCGAAGGGGCTGGGGCAGGTGGTGGCGGTTCTCGGCCGCCAGAACTGGAATCGTCCTGGATAGGCACAGTGATGAGATTGCTGTGCTTCCGGGTTGAAATGCGGAAAGTGTCTTGGTTGACGGGGCGAGGGGGAGGCGGTGCCATGGACATCTCGGCAGGGGAGGCCCGGATGTCGTCATGGGGCGGGTTGTAATGCTCGTGGGGCACGTGCTGGAGAGGCGGCGGCGGCGGCATCAGGATGTGCTGCTTCGGCGGGAGGTGGCTCAGGTGATGCTTGTCGGGTGGCATGATGAACCGTTCCGGGATGTCAGCCGGAGGAGGAGCGATAGGAGGATGGACGGGTTCCAGCGGAGGACGCGCCACCGGCTTGCCAGCCCTCATGTGCCGGTGGTTGATGTGAGCCTGCAAGTCTCTCTGAGACAGATATGTTCTCTTGCACCCTTGCACGATACTGCACATGAAGAGAGACCCGCGGATGCACTGCTCGATTCTCTGCACTGGATCGTTACAGCTAGTTTGAAGAAAAGAAACGGGATTTAGAGACATACCGTTACTCAAATCAAACCAGAAGGGATGATACAGTCCTCAACTTAACTACAAGTGGGGATAAGAATTTCCGTTGCTACACAAGGTGGGCATTGAGGTGTGCTCGATTTTACGGCTTTTTTCGGCCATGGAGAATTGCTGTAGTTTAAGTGGAGCATGCAGTCATTGAGCAAATCCAGCTTCTCCCATGGACCCTGCTTGTGGAAAACTAGCTGGGAGGGTCGCAACTGGAGATCACCTGACCACTCAGGATTCTGTAAACAGGTTGCCCAGTGCCCAAATTTTGATCATATGACCGGGGACGCTGTGACGTCTTAAGTATGAAGGCAGATTCCCCCCCCCCCCCCGGTGCCACTGTGACGTCTAACTGTGGCTAAATGAATGGTTGTAAATCAAGGACTACCTGTAAATAGGTAGTCAACTTACAACAATTTGTTAAGTGACCCTTCAAAGTTACAACGGACACTGAAAAATGTGACTTCGGATAGTTTTTCAGTGACGGCTTTGCAGCATCCCTACAATCTTGTGATCCAAATTCAGAGGCTTGGCGACTCAGATTTATGGCGGTTGCGGTCTCCCGGGGTCATGTGATCCCCTTTTGTGACCTTGGGGAAGTCAATGGGGAAGCCAGATTCACTTAACAACCGTGGCAAGAAAGATTGTAAAAAGGGGGCAAAACTCCCTTAACAAATGTTTCACTTAACGACCGAAAATTTTGGGCTCAATTGGAGTCATAAATTGAGGACTGCATATATCCTTTAAGTACAATTATTGTATTCTGCCTAGGTTCTTTGTTCTGATCTAGAGTTTGCACACTGAACTGTTCTGAGATATAGGAAGATAATAAACAACGGATTATATCTACAATTCCATAACGCCACTGGATTAATGAGCCACATTAGATATTCTGATCATAAACTTTTTGTGGAGTAGGAGTCCCACTGCTATCAGCTAATCCTAAAATGAGAATATCTTTGCATGTGTCCAGTGCCATCCAAACACAAAGCAAATGGGATCCAATCAGAAACATCTTTTCTTCTTGGCTCCATGAAGAGACCCGATTCATGATGAAGGTTGCTGCGAGATGGAGTCGAACTGTGGTAAAAGGACAGATGATCACTTAGCCCAGGGATGGCTAACCTTTTTGCCATCGCGTGCCACGAGTGGGGGGGAGCACGGAGTGGTGGTGGTCGTGTACGTGTGTGCCCACACCCATAATTCTATGCGCCTCGCTCTCATGCATTCACGTGCGACACTTCCCTGCTCCCCCCACTCCTGGCACGCAATGGCCCGGTGGGCCCATTTTTCTCTCTCTCCAGGTACCAGAGCCTTTCTAGGTGGGACCGGAAGTTGGCAAACGGGCCATTTTCGGCTTCCAGAGGGCCCCTGGGGGGGAGGGAGACTCTTTTCGCTCTCCCCAGACTCCTAGAAAGGCTCTGGAGCCTGGGGCCAGCAAACAACAGGCTTTCTGGTCCCACCAGAAGTTGGCAAACTGGCTGTTTCCGGCTTCTGGGGGGGGTAGGGTGGGGAAGACCTTTTTCACCCTCCCCAGACTCCTAGAAAGGCTCTGGAGCCTGGGGAGAGAGAAAAATGGGCCTTCCCCACCACACCCCGAGGCCCTCCGGAGGCAGGAAACAGCCTGTTTCCCTACTTCTGTTCTGCCCCAGCTACCGACCACAAAGAACGCAGCACACACAAACTCTATACAAAGCTTATTTTCCTCAAATAACTTAAGTCTTTATCAACCAAAGGCTGCTACTACTGTCTTAACAGCCTACCAGAATTCTAAGATAAGGTAATCACAGTCTTACTAGAGTTGGCAGAAAGCCCAGAAGCAATTTTGCAGACACGAAGGACAGTGAACTAAAGTTATTCCCTACAGCTTGTTGCAAGTGGCGTTCCTTCTTAAATAGGCTAGGGGAGTGGCCAATTAGCCCTAAGCCTTACTCTCGAGGAGACCTCCTCCTGAGGAGCCACTCCTCCCTTTTGGCAGCTCTGCTCGCCCGTGTATTGAGAAGAGGCTCCTCCTCTTAGTCCTCTTCACTTAAAGGAGCTTAAAGGAGCTGAATCCCTGTCTCTGGCACCACATCTTCTCCAGCCTCCTCACTGTCCGACTCAAGCACCAGATGCACAGGCTGCTGACGCAGAACTACACCAGCCTCCTTGTTGTCGGAATCAGCTACAATCTGCACAGGCCGTTGACGGGCTACAACAACTTCTGGTGGGCCCAGAAGGTCCGAAAATCAGCTGAGCTTGCATGCCCACCGATATGGTTACGCATGTCACCTGTGGCACGCATGTCATTGGTTCGCCATCATGGACCTAGCCACAAAAACGCCCCTCTTACCCTGGACACATTTTGTCGCCTTTCTTCTCATGTAAGAGAGCACACTCGTAGCAGAAAACATGCTTGCAGGGTATCTAGTAAAAGAGAAAAATAGACACCTCTTTTAATTGCTTAAATAAATGGAATGAATAAACACCGTGCTAAATCTGCCCTTTAAAAAAAAGGACGGGACAGTATTTTCTTATTTTAACATTTCGATTTTACATCCAAGTTTTAAAAAAAAAACATTAAGAAAGTTTAGCAACTGAGAAGCAATGAATTCAAATTAATAATAGTGAAACAAATATAATGGCCTAGAAATAAAAATTCCTGTGCCTGACTTGTTCAAAAGAATAGGACAATGAAAACATATTTACAGTAGTGGCCACAATTGTGGAAACCTTTTGGGAAAAGTGTATTTTCTAAAACTAGCTAATAATACCAGGTTTTTTGGGAGTAGTACCATAAAATTATATATCAATGGAAAGATGATTGAATCAAGAATGCCATGCAATAACTTTTGTGAGGGATTTGCTATTAGAATAGCAGCTACAGGATGAAGAAAAGGGAAACAGGTAGAAAAAATGAGATATACAAAAATGATCACCATGTTAGTTAATCCTTAGTTGGGGAACCTTCAGCATGAATGACAGCCTTACAGCGTCTTCCCATGGAGTGAACCAAGTCTTTGAGGTCTTCAGTTGTTACAATGTGAAACCAAGATTGAATGATGGCTTCTATTAACTGGGTTTTATTGCTGGGTCGCTTCTGACTAACAAGTTTCTTTAGTCGGCTCCCTAGATTTTCAATTGGGTTAAGAAGGTCTGGGCTATTCCCAGGCCATTCCAGCAGTGGAATAGGATTATCTTGAAACTCCAAAAAAAAAGTGGTGTTATTAGCCATCAAACCTCAAAAATACACAATCCGCAAAAGGTTTCCACAATTTTGGCCACAACTGTATATATTATTTAACTGGTTCTGTTGGACATACAAAGGTTGTACAAAACTTTTTACTTGAAATGCATTATACAATAAATGGCAGAGAGAGAAAGGCTGGATGGATTCTATATAGCCAGACTTCCTTTAAAAATAATATTGGGATGATCTCTGGGTCATTTTGATCTTAATCTATAACCTGGAAGGGAGGAGAAATACAACTCTGAGATAAATGCATCAACCAACAATTCTATAGACTCCTCTCTAAAGCAAAATATACTGCTCAAAAAAAAAATAAAGGGAACACAAGCAGAAGACATCCGGGATCTGAATGAATGAAATAGCCTTATTAAATACTTTGTTCTTTACATACAGTAGTTTATACACTGCTCAAACAACTAAAGGGAACACAAAACTACTCTATGTAACGAACCAAGTATTTAATAAGGCTATTTCGTTCATTCAGATCTTGGATGTCTTCTGCTTGTGTTCCCTTTATTTTTTTTGAGCAGTCTATATCAAAACATTTCATTTCAAGACTAGCAGCATAAATTTCAGGATGCATCCAACTTTTGAGCATGAAATTGATGTCCTAGCATGAAACGAGGCAGCTGTACTCATTTTTAGCTTGTGAACCTCTAAGCTTAAAATGTTCCCGGAATGCTTGAGCCAGGCAGTCATCTGAATTTTCATATTTGACTCGTTTGGAAACAAAAGGTTTTGCATTTTGCAAATATCCCCAATCAAAAGTCTGAAGAACTGGAAGGGTTTTTTTTTTTGTCCCAGCAACCTCAAGCTGAAATGCTGGATGGATCAGTTCCTTTCTTTCAGTGTTTCTCAACCTTGACATCTTTAAGATTAATCTGACCTAGGCTTCCTTAGAAATTAAACTGCACAAACGTAGTCCCGGCAAACCTCTTTAATTCGTACGGCTGTAAATTACTTTCATTTACAGTCCGCAAGGCTTGATAAATAGTCTTTCAGAGGAAGGTTATTAACACCACCTATCTCACGTGGAACGCTGCCAAAGAGCTAATTTCCAGACGCAGGGCAAGGCCAAACTTGGCACAGAGTCACAAACAGAAGTTTCAAATCTTGAATCGGCCAGAGGAACTAATTGCTTCCTGCAAAAGATCACATCCCGTTGGCTTCTCTTTTATGTCTTATGGGAGGAGCCAATCATCTCCAAGCCTTACTCCCAAGGCGACCCTGTTTCCTTAATTGTTCCTGTCTTCTGGCAGCTCTGCGCATGCGCACACTGGGAACAGGCTCAGGTTGTTCTTCTGCCTCGCTAATGTCAGACTCCGGAGGCAGCAAAGAACTACCAGATGGCCTCGACCCCCTCTCTGCTTCCAACTCAGAACCATCGTCTGAACCTTCCCCGACTCCAGGACTGGCCCACGTTCCTCCCCAACCTCCTCACTGTCTGAATCTGGCGGGCCATAACAAAGATATGTGGACTTCAGCTACAGTAGTCAGGGCAATGAGGCATCGTGGTGACAATGTCACTCATGTAGACGTTGCCAGAATTGTCTTTTCTTCTTTGAAAGTGGGAGAAGGTTGGGGGGGGGGTCCTCAATAATGTCTTCTATATATTAAACTCAGATTTAGGATTTCTGCCTTAAAGTAGAATATTTGCAGCTCAGGGTTGAAATGAAGGGTCCTTGGTGCTTTTCTCAGCTTGATGGCTTTCTTACAGACATTTCATTACCCAACTAGGCAACATCATCCGTGCTAGAAGGGTATGGGATGTTCAAATGAGAGCAAATACCGTACCCTTCTACCACGGATGATGTTACCTAGTTTGGTAATGAAATGTCTGCAAACTCAAGAGATCACCAAGGATCCCTCATTTCTGCCTTTCTCTCAAGAAACCACACTGTTAGGAAATGACTATTACCTACCTTGTTGGGTTGGCAATATATAAACCATCAATATAGCTTTAAGAATGCTGTATTGCATCGTACTGTGTCCTGATTGGTTAGTTCTGTAGCCAATGTCCTTAAGAGGGAGCTAGAAACATGGTTTGTTTCTTTGCTGTTCTTGTTCTCTGATATCTCTGTAGGTTACTGTTTGCAAATCCGGAAGAACTGTTTATTGTGAATGACTACGATGACTGGTAAGAAGACTTCGTTATTGGATTATCTCTGGACTATCGTTTTGCTGTCTCCTGTTTTATATGTGTATGACCTGGACTGTTTATTGGACTGTGCCTTACTATTTCCCGAAAGTAAACACAACTCAGTGTATCTGTGTGTTGACGGTGTTTATTCGTAACTACTCTCAATCGCTTTCATGTGTACACCCTTGCTATTCAAGGGTTACTCTGCGAATTCCTTAACACACACCACTGATTTTTCAGTTATTGTAGTTGGTGAGAACTGCAAAGACTACCAAAAGAAGGTAGTCTGAAAAACCATAGACTTCAGGTTGCCCACTCCATTATTTAAAACAAATACAATGCAGTTTGTGTGTGTTGACTCTCATTTCACACAACATCCTGTTCAACAGGGCTCTGACACATAGAAAGAATACCATTTTTCAGAACGAAAAGTCAAAATTCTACAATACATATCAGGACTCTGATGGAAGGCATCAAATCCTTTGACTTACCATGCGTCCATACATTTTAATGGGTAACCCGCATTTGTCACAGAAATGGACCGGGGTGTCATCCTTCTCTCCGAGTAAATTTATCTATCAAAAATACAAATATTATATTTTCATTAGCTGATCGTCACCCTTGTGCTTACATACTTAACTGAATGCATCTTTAGAAAACCCGATTTGGTTAAAACGTTCACAGCTTTTACAAATTTTATTAGGTTCTCGAAATATAAAACACGGAGAAAAATGAAAGTAAAGGCATAGTAAGGGAGGCAAAGGGGAAGAGGAAAAAGAGCCTGGTGGCGCAACAGCTTAAGCGGTGTTAAAGTGACACCAGCTGCCTGCAATTACTGCAAGTTCGAATCTCACCAGGCTCAAGGTTGACTCGGCCTCCATCCTTTCAAAGGTAGGTAAAATGAGGACCCAGATTGTGGGGGCAATAAGCTGACTTTGTATAAAATAGAACACCGCTTGGGGGGGGCAAAATCCCTACTAAGCAGGTATATACAAAAGTATGAAGGCTTTTGCTTAACGCGTTGTAAGCCGCCCTGAGTCTCCGGAGAAGGGCGGCATATAAATTGAACCAATAAATAAATAAATGAATAAATAATAAATTGTGGTCACACGTCGAGGTCTACCAGCCCAATTAAACATATAACTGGAATCTATTTTAAATCAAGTCCGTGTTCTCCACTTGAAAAGAAACCTGGAACATACTAAAACAAAATATCATTTTGTTAGATTCCCTACTGCAATGTTTATTAACATGCAACTCCCACTGTTTTTTTTTTTAAAGGGTAATGAACCCCTGTGGAAAACAATCTGAATTTTTGTAAGCAAGCTAACATGTATTTAAACGTTGAGGCAATTCCCATACCTTGAAATCCCAGAAGAGGTGTCCAGAGAATCTTCGCTGGTTGGTAAACACATCGGCTCCTTTGCATTCGTATCGTTCTTCTTCGTTGTAGTCAAACTCTTATGGAAAACAAAGTCCAAACAAACATTTGGGCATTAGCTCTCACCCTAATTGGTAAAACTCCAGCCTTACAATTGATTCGAATGTCACCATCGAACTGCAAGTAAGAGCTGAGCAGCTCATTCAGAAAAAACAGACCAAGACAATTTGAAGTGTTTTCTCCATAAGGAAAAATACATGCTAAAGGAAATAAACGAAATGTTTAAAAGGTATGATATTTATGTAAGCCAGTGATGGCTAACCTTTTGGCCATCGCGTGCCAAAAGCGAGGGGAGTGCGGGGCGGTCACACGTGTGTGTGCCCACACCCATAATTCTATGCCCCCTGCCCCCTTGCGCATGTGCACGCAACCCCCCTCCCCATGCTCCTCCCGCTTCTGGCATCTGATGGCACGGTGGATCCGGTAGGCAGTTTTTTCACCCTCTCCAGGCTCCAGAGGCTTTCTAGGAACCTGGGGAGGGCAAAAACAGCCTTCCACACACACACACATACACCCCGGAGGCCGGAAACAGCTCGTTTGCCAACTTCTGGTGGGCCCAGAAAGCCCGAAAATCAGCTGACCAGTGCATGCATGCGTGCAGGAGCTGAAGTAGGGCAACACTCGCATGCCCATCAATATGGCTCCACGTGCCATAAGTTCGCCATCACGGATGTAAGCTATTTGCCAAGCATATCTAAATTATATTAAAGTATATAATTTAGATATGCTTGGCAAATAGCTTACATCCGTGATGGCGAACTTATGGCACGGAATATTTTTACGATTTGCCAAGGCGCGTCACAACTTTTGAGCACCCCTGACGTTTGCAAAATTGAAAATTGAAAAATTGGACACGTCCTATAAAATGGGTACCGTTATCATCAATATAATGAAAAGCGCTAATGCCAACAATATTTGAAAGATGGTATATACTGTATTTTTTGGATTATAATACATACTTCCCCCCGCCCCCCAAAGTAGGTGGAAATGTCTGTGCTTCTTTACAGTTGTTTTTGGCCTCCTGACACACACACACAACCCGCATGTCCCATTTTCCCCAAAATGTGAAGGGTTTGGGAGGCCTGTAGAGTGGTCCTGGGGGCCGGGGAGGGCAAAAACCGGATACGCGGAGGCCAAAAATTGTTTTCTTGTTTTCCTCTTCGAAATCTAGGTGCATCTTATACTCTGGTGCATTTTATAGTCCGAAAAATACGGCAAGTGCAGGAGAGTCCTCATTTAGCAACTAAAATTAAGACCGGCCATTAAGTGAAGCGGTTGCTAAGTGAAACCGCCAATTTGTGGTGATGATCTAAACTTCTGCTTTCCTTTGCTTACAAACCTGCAAAGATTGTACATGTGAGGGCTGGTTGCAAAGAGACTTTTTTCATCACCAGTCTTAGCTGTGAACGGTCACTGTACAAGTCAGTCACTAAACTGCCTGTATACCCCACACAGAGACAGAGGATTCTACTCTGTCTTTGTATTCATCTTTAGCGGAAGCGTCTATCCATCTCTTCGATTGCGAATGGATGCCAGGAAAAGCCAATTTTTTAATTATTATTTTTTTCAGAACGTTGCCCAAATCGGTTTACCTTCTTCGCCAGCCTTGGAAGGGACCCTGTTCATATTTCTGGTGGGACGAGGTGGGGTCGGTTTGGCTTTGATGGTCTGTTTGGAGATCAGCTTTATCGGAATCCGCCGACGCACATCGAGACCGCCCAAAGTTCCGGAACTATTTGTCCCTTGCAAGTCATTGTCTGCATCAAACAAACAAACAAATAAACGTATAAACAACATGATACATAAATTTCCAGTTCCCCAGGTCTGATGCAGCACTGGAATCTCTTCCCAAGTCTATAGACTATTTTACAACCCTGTTCTGACCTACGCTTCCCAAGACGCCTTGTCCCAACAAAAAAACCCTTTTTATTAAGTTACTGTGAATTCCTCTCATTCACATCCAGCAGTCTTTCAAGGGAGAATTTACAGTCACAGACCTTATCTGGCTTGGAGAGCTGCCAGGTTTTACTCCTGAGTTGACCCTTGTTCCTTAGCTGCTCCCTTCTCCTGGCAGCTCTGTACGTGCACACAGTGGGAACAGACTTGATAAAACAGTCTTTCAGAGGAAGGTGATCAACACCCACCTAATTTCCAGACGCAGGACAAGGCCAAACTTGGCACAGAGTCACAAACAGAAGTTTCCAATCTTGAATCGGCCAGATGAACTAATTGCTTCCTGCAAAAGCTCACGTCCCGTTGGCTTCTCTTTTATGTTTTGTGGGAGGGGCCAATCATCTCCAAGCCTTACTCCCAAGTCGACCCTGTTTTCTTAATTGTTCCTGTCTCCTAGCAGCTCTACATGCACACACTAGGAACAGGCTCCAGCTGTTCTTCTGCCCCATTGATGTCCGAAGGCAGCTGATAACTATCAGACAGCCCTGCCCCCCTCTCTGCCTCCGATGCAGAGCCCTCGTCCGGGCCTTCCCCAGACTCCAGGACTGGCCCATGTTCCTCCCCAGCCTCCTCACTGTATGAATCTGCTGCCGCTGGCGGGTCACACTAGACCTAATCACAGTTTACTTTTGTGATACTACGCTTTAAATGTAGAAAGAGGAGGATGTGACAGGTTTTGAATAATGGTCATTAGTCCTCGACTTACAACAATTCGCTTAGTGACCATTCAAAGTTACAGCGGTCCTGGAAAATAAAGTGATTTGGGGCCATTTTTCACACGGATGACGGTTGCAGCATTCCCACCGTCACGAGATTAGTCCTCGACTTACAACAATTCGCTTAGTGACCATTCAAAGTTACAGCGGTCCTGGAAAATAAAGTGATTTGGGGCCATTTTTCACACGGATGACGGTTGCAGCATTCCCACCGTCACGTGAGCAACATTCAGATGCTTGGCAATTGAATCATAGTTATTACAGTCGCAGTGTCCCCACGGAAGGAGGGGGGGTGTCACATGATCCCCTTTGGCGACCTTCTGACCAGTGAAGTTAAGGGGGAAGCTGTTGTGACCCAGGCCCAAGTAAGTAGTAGGAAAATCAGTCAATGAAAAAACAAACAAACTTTATTCGAACAGCTGAGAATTATTTCATTCCCAGCGTCTTTCAACTAAATTAAAGCAAATTCCTCCCAACACAAATTCCTCAGTCCTATCGCAAACCTTGGTGCAATTAGGCAAACCGCCAAAGACGTTTTTTTGGGCAAACGTTCAGAAGTCACAGATACAAAAATAAATGCAAGACGTAGACGAAGAAGACGACGAAGCTACCAATGTTTTCCAGCAAAGCCCAAACGCCATTGCTGGTCTGTTTTAAGCCTTATGGGAGGGGCCAATCACCTCTTGGCCCTACTCCTGAGTTGTCCTCTTTGCTTGAGCTGCTCTTGCCTTCTGGCAGCTCTTTTCATACATGCACTAGGAACAGGCTCCTCCTGTTCCTCTGCCTCTCTTCTGTCCGCCTCTGGAGTCCGCACCTCACTCCCCGATGGCCCTGACACCATCTCTGCCTCTGACGCAGAGCCCTCATCCAGGCCTTCCCTAGCCTCCAGGACTGGCCCATGTGCTAGCTCTTGTAAAAACTTGTAAGAAGATATACAATTCTTCCTAAGCACAACAAGATAGGAGAAGGGAATTTTAATCAGCGGGTACATAGATGTCATGTAACTGGAACATGAAATGCAACAAATCAACAGGCAAAAAGTTCTCAGGGCTTATTCGAACAATCTTAAAACTGCCAAAAACGAGTTTTCATCATTTAAGAGCATACCAGACAATTTCAGCTATCTGAACCCTGAGGTTAATCAAATTACTCACCGACAGAATATTTATACGGGATCATGTCACCGTTCAAATGGCTTCTCGTATTCTCAATTTCAAAGCCAACTTGTCAAGTTTATATTTACATTGGTCACATGACTTCTGGATCGTGCTGCGGGCAACAATGAATTTACGTGCAGTTTCACTAGAAATTCACGGTTTCTTCAAAACGGTTTGAAATCAATCCTCACTGGCAAAAAGATGCTATGGCCATTTTAAACTCCTCTCTGTTCAGTGGAGTGGAATGCTGACAATTAATCACCTAACCGCCATTTAGGTGACAGTTGGTAGCATTTATATTATCCCTCCTCACATTTTGCAATGGAAAAAGCTTTATTTTTTTTAATATTATGAATAGGCCAAAAGAAATTCTTTGAATATAGGGTTTTTTTTAAATGTGCTACAGTAAGAAGAGCAACAAATGGGAAATGACTAGTCTAATAACACTACCGAAAAAAAATCCCCCAACAAATATATTACTGTATGCTCTTGTAAAATGTTTTAATTTTTTAAGATATCATAGATTTTTGACCGGTTTTGCTGTAACAGATTAACGGGCCTATCCCACTGGAAACTATTAAAAGTCATTTACCGCAAAGCAAAGAAATACAACTAAATTCACATCAACTTCAAAGAAAAAGACTCCAAGCTAAATAATATTAAAACTCTAACACAGTGTTTAAAAGATTTTTGTGTGTGTGCCAGACATTAAAAGAAGCGCTGGTAGAGAGTTTTCTTAAGTTATTCACAAGCCTTCCAAATAAAAGTATAGCAATGAAAGATTTCTCTTTCACAACATAATTTGCCATCCTATATTGCATTTTAGGGACGCAGTGGCTCAGTGGCTAAGACGCTGAGCTTGTCGATTGAAAGGTCGGCAGTTCTGCAGTTCGAATCCCGAGTGCAGCGTAACGGGGTGAGCTCCCGTGACTTGTCCCAGCTTCTGCCAACCTAGCAGTTTGAAATCACATAAAATGCAAGTGAAAAAATAGGGACCATCTTTGGTGGGAAGGTAACAGCGTTCCGTGCGCCTTTGGCATTGAGTCATGCCGGCCACATGATCACGGAGATGTCGTCAAACAGTGCTGGCTCTTCGGCTTTGAAACAGAGATGAGCAATGCCCCCTAGAGTCGGGAACAACTAGTACATATGTGTGAGGGGAACCGTTACCTTTATTGAATTTTAAAAGATGATGTTAGCACGGCCGTCTAGATCTCTTTTCTAACTTTAGGAAATAAAACATGTTTTTCTTTTGAGCCAAGGCCATTCCTTTTGGTATGTGAGAATTTGTTTGTCCAGCAATTAAACTATAGAAAGTGTATCCTGAAATGTCCTTGAACATACTTGCAAATCTAAAAAGATACACTCAGCTGGGAAAGAGAGCCAACATAACCCACAAATTTTGCCCCTCATGGTACCTTATCTAGAATCATCGTGTATTTATTTATTTATTGGTTTGATTTATATGCCCCCCCCTCTCCAATTTTTAGAAGGAAGGCATTCAGAGACTAAAACATATAAAGACCAGGAATTGAGGATGCCTAGCTTCATGAAAAGAAGGACTAGGCTGATATGATAGCCGAGTCCTAATATTTGAGGGGCTGCCACGAAGATGAGGGTGGGTCACCCTGTTCTTCAAAACACCTGAAGGCAAGACTAAGAAACAACAGATGGAAACCTAAAACAAGGAGAGAAGCAACCTAGAATGAAGGAGAAATTTCCTGAGAGTGAGAACAGTTAACCAGGGGAACGTCTTGCCACCAGAAGCTGTAGATGCTCCATCACTGGAGGCTTTTAAGAAGAGATTGGACAACCATTGGAATGGGATACTACAGGGTCTCCTGCAAGGCCCCTTCCAGCTCTATTCTGATCGATTGATTCGATTGAATTTCACTGGAAGCTTTTAAGAAGAGACTGGACAGTCACTTGTCTCAACTTATATGGGATCTCCTGCTTGAGCAGGGGTCAGACTAGAGGACCTCCAAGGTCTCTTCCAAGCTCCATTCTGATTGAATGAATGAACGATTGACTGAATGAATTTCACTGGAGGCTTTTAAGAAGAGACTGGAATTCAGTCACTTGTCTGAAATTAATATAACAGTAACAGATTTGGAAGGGGCTTAGTCCAACCCGCCGATCATAGAGGAGAGATCACGGAGGAGACCTGTATTAGGGATTCGAACCACCAAACTAACGACAAGCTCAAGTGTCTTAGCCACTGAGCCATCTAATCAGGTTTTTTTTTTTTTTGGTATGGAGTCTCCTGCTTAGCCAGGGAGTCAGAATAGAGGACCTCCAAGGTCCCCTTGGATTGATTGATTGATTGAATGATTGATTTATTGAATGAATTGATTGATCCTGATTGATTGATTTATTGAATGAATTTTACTGTAGGTCTTTTAAGAAGAGCCTGGGCAGCCACTTGTCTCAAATGGAACAGGGTCTCCTGCTTGGGCAGGGGGGGTCAGACTAGAGGACCTCCAAGGTCCCCTCTTCCAGCTCCATTCTGATTGATTGATTGAATGAATGAATTTCACTGTAGGTCTTTTAAGAAGAGCCTGGGCAGCCACTTGTCTCAAATGGAACAGGGTCTCCTGCTTGGGCAGGGGGGGTCAGACTAGAGGACCTCCAAGGTCCCCTCTTCCAGCTCCATTCTGATTGATTGATTGAATGAATGAATTTCACTGTAGGTCTTTTAAGAAGAGCCTGGGCAGCCACTTGTCTCAAATGGAACAGGGTCTCCCACTTGGGTGGAAGGGGGTCAGACTAGAGGACCTCCAAGGCCCCCTCTTCCAGCTCTATCCTGATTGACTGATCGATTGAATGAATGAATTTCACTGTAGGTCTTTTAAGAAGAGCCTGAGCAGACACTTGTCTCAAATGGAACAGGGTCTCCTGCTTGGGCAAGGGGTGGGGGGGTCAGACTAGAGGACCTCCAAGGTCCCCTCTTCCAGCTCTATCCTGATTGATTGATTGAATGGATGAATTTCACTGTAGGTCTTTTAAGAAGAGCCTGGGCAGCCACTTGTCTCAAATGGAACAGGGTCTCCCACTTGGGTGGAAGGGGGTCAGACTAGAGGACCTCCAAGGCCCCCTCTTCCAGCTCTATCCTGATTGACTGATCGATTGAATGAATGAATTTCACTGTAGGTCTTTTAAGGAGAGCCTGAGCAGCCACTTGTCTCAAATAGAACAGGGTCTCCCACTTGGGCATGGGGTGGGGGGGTCAGACTAGAGGACCTCCAAGGTCCCCTTTCCAGCTCTATCCTGATTGATTGACTGAATGGATGAATTTCACTGTAGGTCTTTTAAGAAGAGCCTGGGCAGCCACTTGTCTCAAATGATACAGGGTCTCCCGCTTGGGCAGGGGGGGTCAGACTAGAGGACCTCCAAGGTCCCTTCTTCCAGCTCTATCCTGATTGATTCCCCCCCCCCCCAGCCAGCACAGGGGAATTCTGGGAACTGTAGTCCACATCCAAGTGGCCAAGATTGGAGAAGGCCTGTCAAAAAAGAGGGAGAAGGGGAGGGGGGGCAGGGGGTCCATGGAGAGCCCCCCCCCCACTCCCACCTCGGGCCCACCAAGCCTAGGAGGGGAAGGGAAGCCAGGCCGCCAGGGACGGGGCCTGGTGACCCCCAAGAGGCGGCCCTCAGCACGACGACGGCCGCTGACTGACACAACCCGCCTCAGCGACTTCCATAAGGGGGAAAAGGCCACTTTAGGCCCATCCGAAGACAGGCCCAGGTAGGCCGCACTCGACTCCGGGGCTTCCCCGCCTCAGCGCCCGAAACCCCCGCGCCATCCCCCGCTCGGAAGGAGAAAACCCGGCCGGCCTGGACGACGGAACGCGACCGGGGTGGGTTTAAACGGAGCTCCCCCCCGCATCTCCCCCGCTCACCATTGTGGTCCATGATTCGGCCTAGGGCACTCTGGGGACCGGAAGTCGCTCGCACCGACGGGAGGGTGGGGGTGGGCGTGGCCGGAAGCTGACGGGTTTGAGGGGTGAAACGGGAAATGCAGAGAGAGAGAGAGAGAGAGAGAGAGAGAGAGAGAGAGAGAGAGACGCCGCGGAGTGGTTGGTAGAGGTGTCGAACAGCCTTTCTGAACGGGGATGCGGCGCTTCCGAGTTCCTCCTGGAGAATTCTGCGCCTGCGCACTAGAAGAACTCGACCAGAGAGTGGCCCATAAGGGGGTGGGGGGGAATTGGGAACTTTAGAGGGAAAAAAATTTAAATTAGGTTTAAATAGGATCATGTATTCCGGTAGAAGCTAAGAGCCCGACTTCAGGTAAGAGATGCCAAGACGGGGAGGGTGTGTGTGTGTGTGTGTGTGTGTTTTCTTCAGTGTTTTTCAGTGGTAGCAACTTTTAAGATGTGTGGATGTCAAATCCCAGAATTCATTCATTCATTCTTTCTTTCTTTCTTTCTTTCTTTCTTTCTTTCTTTCTTTCTTTCTTTCTTTCTTTCTCTCTCTCTCTCTCTCTCTCTCTCTCTCTCTCTCTATCTATCTATCTATCATCCACCTGTCCCTCCATCCATCTGTCCATCCGTCTCTCTGTTCGATCTATCTATCTATCTATCTATCTATCTATCTATCTATCTATCTATCTATCTATCTATCTATCTATCTATCTCATGTATCCATCTATCCCTCCATCCATCCATCTGTCTGTCTATCTACATCTCTCTCTCTCTCTCTATCATCCACCTGTCCCTCCATCCATCTGTCCATCCGTCTCTCTATTTGATCTCTCTCTATCTATCTATCTATCTATCTATCTACGATATCTATCTATCTATCAATCTATCTCATGTATCATCTATATATCTATCATCCATCAATTTATTATCTATCTATCTATCATCTATCTAATCCATCTATCCATCCATCCATCTATCTATCATCTATCTATCTATCATCCATCAATTTATTATCTATCTATCTATTTATCTCTCTATCTAGCCTTGGTGGAGCAGCAGACTAAAGTGCTGTTAAGTAGCATCAGCTGCCTGCAATTACTGCAAGTTCGAATCTCACCAGGCTGAAGGTTGACTCAGCCTTCCATCCTTTCGAGGTAGGTAAAATGAGGACCTGGATTGTGGGGGCAATAAGCTGACTTTGTATAAAAAAAGAACACCGCTTGTGGGGGGGGCGAAAGCCCTACTAAGCAAGTATATACAAAAGTATGAAGGCTATTGCTTAACGCATTGTAAGCCGCCCTGAGTCTCCGGAGAAGGAAGGCATATAAATTGAACCGATAGATAGATAGATAGATAGATAGATAGATAGATAGATAGATAGATAGATAGATAGATAGATAGATAGATAGATAATCAATCTATTTCATCTATCTACCTATCTACCTGTCTATCTATCTATCTGTCTATCTATCTATCATATAGTTCTTGGAAGAAAGGAGGGATGGATAAATGCATAATATTGCAAGCGGCAACTTGGAACAGGAGATGCTGCAGGCAGGGGCTTGCAAAAATCTTTGAATCCTTCACGTCTAAATCCACCCGGTCCTGGGCAGAAACTCCATACACATGTTAAGATCACTCTCCAGCTCAAAAAGCCAAATTCCAACTTTTAGGATTTATTCAGGCAAAGCCTCATCGACACTCCCATCCCGGAAGAGGGTGAAGGAACCCTGCTGGGCGAATAAGGGACTCAAAAATCAAGCGGGCTCGTGTGAATCTGATTTTCCCCAATAGGCCAAAGCCGCAGCCATTCAACTGGACCCTTCGTAGAGATAGAAAATGAGAGCCAGGAGCTCAGGGTCTCTTCCATGCGTGGGAATTAAGGATTAGGCGCGGTCCAATAGGGTGCATTTTCAGCAAAGAGCTGCAAAGGAGTCGAGAACGGGAGCTGTCTTCGGTTTTGAGCAGAAATTAAGGTCGTGCATCCCTTTGTACAGTAGTTTATTATTTATTCTCTTAAAATCGGGGCAAATGCTGGGTCTCTCTTCTCTCTCTACTGCGCAGGCAGATTTTTGGGGGGAGGTTGGCCGGAACCTAAATAGCAAGGCAGCGTTTTGTATTCGTGTATATTGTTCACGTGGGAATACACGGCATTGGTGATAATAAAGAGGTTGGGATTGCAAAAATGACCGCAGAGGTTTTGTTACCCCTGTTGCTGTTGCTTTTTTCAAGAGAGAGAGGGGGGGACGGGGAGGGGCAGAAAGGAGGGAAGGAAGGAAGGGGAGAGAGAGAAAAAGGGAGGGGCAGAAAGAGAGAGAGATAAAGAAAAAGAAAAGAAAGAAAGAAGAGAAAGGGAGATTGCCAGCGTTCAGTTCATCATCAAAGGAGGTGGCGATGGAAATTAGGGAAATTTGTTATTACGTCCTCTTCTTAAAATTTTGTTTTCGTAGATGTGGCCTGAAAACATTGATGACTGCAGTCTCCCCAGGCAAATGGGACGGCCCCCGCTAAAAAACCCAGTTGATTTGTTTCATTCAGAACCCGTCGTGAAAATCTGTGCTCCTATGGTTAGGTATTCAAAGTAAGTGCTGTTTTCAGATTCTGCCCATTTATCTCTGCCTAAATCTATCATGCTTGCCTTCACCCATTTATTTATTTATTTATTTATTTATTTATTCATTCATTCATTCATTCATTCATTCATTCATTCATTCATTCTATTTATATGCCGCCCTTTTCCGGAGACTCAGGGCGACTTACAATGCATTAAGCATAATGACTCTTTTGTTCCATTTGTTCCATTTGTATTTTATCAAAGACTTCATCCTCTAGTACTGTGATGCAGTGGTGAAATCCAGTTTTTTTTACTACCGGTTCTGTGGGTGTGACAGGGGACGGATACTGCAAAATCTCCATTCCCACCCCACTCCAGGGGAAGGATACTGCAAAATTCCCATTCCCCCCCACCCCAATTCCTGGGGGAAGGATATTGCAAAATCTCCATTCCCACCCCACTCCAGGGGAAGGATACTGCAAAATTCTCATCCCCCCCCAATTCCTGGGGGAAGGATATTGCAAAATCTCCATTCCCACCTCACTCTGTGGCCAGCCAGAGATGGTATTTACCGGTTCTCCAGAACCTGCTGGATTTAACCCCTGCCTCCAGGTCACATGATTGCATTTGGTTCCCATTTACCGCCAATTGGAGTATCCCACAGTCACGTAACCACAATTTTTGGCACAGTCCACCTCGTGAACCCTGGTTTAGATTAGTCCTCCGAAGCTAATATAATACAGTATAATTAATTACACACAGTTCATCGAACAGGGCAAAGGCCTTGTGTGAAAGTGCCAGTTCAAGTCAAAGTCGCTTCAGTCATGATCAAATGGTCATCAGGAGGGAAAGTAATGGTCATCTAGCTATGTCACCATGGATTAATTGGCTTTGAAGTGCAAATGCTGGTGGGTTGAACGAACACGCCTGCAAAACTAATATTCCTCCTATTTTTCCCACAACAACAACCTTATGAGGTGGGTTAGGCTTGAGAGTGTGTGACTGGCCCAAAATCACCCAGCTGGCTTTCATATCTAGGGCAGATCTAGAGCTCCCCGTCTCCTGGTGATTGGTCCAAAGTCACCCAGCTGGTTTTCATAACTATGGCAGATCTAGAGCTCCCCGTCTCCTGGTGATTGGTCCAAAGTCACCCAGCTGGTTTTCATAACTATGGCAGATCTAGAACTCCCCGTCTCCTGGTGATTGGTCCAAAGTCTCCCAGCTGGTTTTCATGGCTATGGCAGATCTAGAGCTCCCCGTCTCCTGGTGATTGGTCCAAAATCACCCAGCTGGCTTTCATATTATGCCAGATCTAGAACTTCCCGTCTCCTGGTGATTGGTCCAAAGTCACCCATCTGGTTTTCATAGCTATGGCAGATCTAGAACTCCCCGTCTCCTGGTGATTGGTCCAAAGTCACCCAGCTGGTTTTCATAGCTATGGTTGGGACTAGAACTCATCGTCTCCTGGCTTCCAGCCTTGTGCCTTAACTACTAGGCCAAACTGGCTCACTACATACATGCATAAAATGATCCAATGGCATGCAGTGTTTTCCAGAATAAAATATTGGTATTAAGGAAAGTGATAATTTGGGGGGGGGGGGGTTGCACTTTTTTTGATAAATGAAACATGTCCTTATCTCGAATGCTTTTATATTCGTAGATTATCCTTCAGAACTTT
This sequence comes from Masticophis lateralis, assembly GCA_030761175.1. Lineage (NCBI taxonomy): Eukaryota > Metazoa > Chordata > Lepidosauria > Squamata > Colubridae > Masticophis > Masticophis lateralis. The sequence continues at coordinate 88,069,035 of JAUDYJ010000006.1, read as the reverse complement.
AGTCAGGAAATACGATTGCGATTTATGCTACACGCCAATGATCATCGCGGCTGATTTTGTCAGATCTTTGAAAGCGAGGCACAGTGAATTTACAACAAATCAAGGTAGGTTGCGTATACATTTTCTCACCCCTCTGGAGCTTTATAAATCCTTTTTTTAATGCTCAGTTAGTTGTCCTCAAAACATCTTTTTAAAACTAACAGACAATCTAATTTATAGCTCAGGAAGACACTCATTAGGATCAAATCATTGCACAGAGAGAATAGAATAGAATAGAATAGAATAGAATAGAATAGAATAGAATAGAATAGAATAGAATAGAATAGAATAGAATAGAATAGAATAGAACAAGAGTTGAAAGGGACTTTGGAGGTCTTCTAGTCAAACCCCCTGCCCAGGCAGGAAACTCTACACCACTTCAGACAAATGGTTAACCAACATTTTCTTAAAAACTTCCAGTGTTGGAGTATTCACATCTTCTGGAGGCAAGTTGTTCCACTGGTTAATTGTTCTAACTGTCAGGAAATTTCTCCTTAGTTCTAAGTTGCTTCTCTCCTTGATTAGTTTCCACCCATTGCTTGAACTAATATGCTTGGTTTTGGCCTGGTATGTTGTTAGAATGAAGCCACAAATGATTTATTCAGTAAGAATGATGGAACAAACCAAGGTTTAGTGTGATAAGGGTAAAGGTTCCCCTTGTACATATGTGCTAGTCGTTCCCGACTCTAGGGGTCGATGCTCATCTCTGTTTCAAAGCCGAAGAGCCAGCGCTGTCCAAAGACATCACTGTGGTCATGTGGCTGGCATGACTCAATGCGAAAGGCGCACGGAACGCTGTTACCTTCCCACCAAAGGTGGTCCCTATTTTTCTACCTGCATTTTTTTCATGCTTTCGAACTGCTAGGTTGGCGGGAGCTAGGACAAGAAATAGGAGCCTACCCCGTTACACGGCCCTCGGGATTCGAACCGCTGAACTGCCGACCTTTCGATTGACAAGCTCAGTGTCTTAGTCACTGAGCCACCGCGTCCCTTTAATTTAATTTTCATTAAAATTAAATGTAATTTTAGTGTGATAGAGGAATCAATTTAACAGCTTGTAGTCCTAGGAAGTAAACCTTCAATCTGTTTCCCATCAATTTTGAAACACTTCTTCGGTCTATTTCTTTCAAGTTAAATTATCCTTCAATCAAGGCTTTATTCCTTTAGTAGATTTCTAAGATGTTTTTCTCCAGAAATCCCCCAAAATATGGATCTCCATATACCAGGAAATTTGTAAAATAGCTGGGACTGGAAGTGTAGCTTCTAGTCAAAGATATCCATTGAATTTAAAGCAGCTGAGTTGAACGAATAGAAGTAGATGGAAGAAGAATTTCAAACTCAAGATACATGGAGGGCAGCAGATTAAAGAAAGTTTAATGCATAGGACCGCAGATTCCCACTATATCCTGGTTTGTTCCATCCATCCTGAATAAAACCATGGTTGGGTTCATTCAGCCAAGTTCTCCCAAGCTGGAATTCAGTGCTAGCCAATACACCACCTTGGATCTCTCTGTTGTGGCTCTGTTGCCTGAGCCTGGGCTATCGACAGATGCAGACTCTGAGAGTGAGGGAGAGGAGTGGGCAAGGCCTCCTTCTCCAGGACCCTCCTCTCTGGCAATGCCTCCGGAGGACACCGAAGACCAAGAGATAGGCCCAGAGCCAAGCACGTCCCCGCAGCCACAGGTGGACAGCGACGAAGGAGATAAGTGCTGGCTGGATCCTCGACAGCGGCGCAGGGAGAAGCGTGCGTAGCAGAGGAGGAGGCGTGCCAGAGATTAGCTGAGTCACTGGACCACACCCTGCGGGGTATAAATGTGGGTGTGGTGGCCGGCTCAGTTTGTGACAAGCAAAAACTAGAAATCATCCATGGACTCTGCGTTGCTGAAACTGTGCCTGCTTAATTGGACTGCTTTCGGATTAATTCTTGTCTTGCTAGAACTTTGCCTTATCGGAAGGCTTGTGGACTTATCTTTGTTTTGTGTGAGTAAAGTCTGAATTGGCAGCCAGCCACTGGGTTGCTGCCAGCTTTATCTTCAAAGTCTCTGTCGTGTGGCTTAGTAACTCCGGGCCGTCTGTGGGGGTTACGTGTGTGAGACGGGGACAGAACACTCTCATTGATGTTTCTTGAATGCACCTTCTTCCCTAAATAACAAGGATTTTTATTTATTTGTTGCAATTCATTTTTTTACAGGCGACCATCCTTTGATTGTTCAGTTTGCTGCTAAAGAAGCACAGGTTTTAGCAGACGCAGCTGGCCTTGTTAGTCCATTTGCAGATGGCGTAGATTTAAACTGTGGTTGTCCACAAAGGTAAGTGACCTTAAACAAAATATGGAAACAATTATCTCTCGTTCTCTTTCTCTTTTTTTCCCTCTCTCTATTTTTCAAGGAAAATCCTCCCAACAAGTTTCAAATAAACAGAACATACAACTGAATATAATAGCAATATCACTTATATACTGCTTCATAGTGCTTCACAGCCCGCTCTAAGAGGTTTACAGAGTCGGCCTCTTGCCCCCAACAATCTGGGTCTTCCTTTTATCGACCTTGGAAGGATAGGAAGGTTGAGTCAACCTTGAGCTGGTGAGAATCGAACTGCTGGCAGTTGGCAGAATTAGCCTACAATACTGCACCTTAAAGGTTCTTAAAGTGCAGAGCATTTTGAATAAAACACATTCTTTATTTAAAATGTATATATATATATACACTTCCATATATTTGACCAGCGTCTAGTGCAGAGCATTTTGAATAAAACACTCCTAAAGTGTGGCTCTTAAAGTGCAGAGCATTTTGAATAAAACACATTCTTTATTTAAAATATATATATATATACACTTCCATATATTTGACCAGCGTCTAAAATGGTGTTTCTTGACCTTGGCAACTTGAAGATGTGTGAACTTCAACTCCCAGAATTCCCCAGCCAGCAGGTTAGTTTAAAAGGTCTTTTTGAAAACGTCTCTAACTTAATACCGTGTTTCCCCGAAAATAATTATTGATCTTATTTTCAGGGAAACACGATATGTTTATGCCTGGGCAGAAAATCCAGGGGAAGAATCTTTGGGTGCTTAGGTGAATGCAAATAGGTTCTTCTCTGACAATGTTGGTAAACCTTTTCAGCGCCGAGTGCTGACATGGGAAGTGCTGTCGTACTGATTTTCCGTACACTATTATTCGCTTCCTTTACATTTGAAAATAGGCAACGCTGCAAAGTAATTGGAGCTTTTTAATACATTTTTTTTGTTTACATGTCTGATGAAATAATCTTTTTTAGTATGACATGGTAGGTCAGTCCGTGAACCACTCAACCTGTGGTTCACAGACCACAAAAACGTTTATGATTTAAATCTTGAGTTGTCTTGCTGATCCATGGCCACAAAAGATATTTAAAGGGGGACAGATTAACAGAGTGGGAAGGGAACTTGTAGGTCATCCAGTCCAACCTCACCCCCCCCGCCCCCACCCAAGCAGCTTACCTTACATCATTTCTGACAGATGACAGTCCAGTCTCTTCTGGACTGGTTGGGGACCTTGTCAGTGGGACATCAGAGTTGCCCTCTCTCTGAAGTAATCACCATACGTCCTCTATTGTTTCCTTCCAGATGGGCCATGACAGAAGGCTATGGTGCTTGCTTAATAAACAAACCGCAACTGATACAAGAGATGGTGAGATCGGTAAGAAATCAAGTGGAAAACCCCACATTTTCAGTCTCTATTAAGATACGGTAAGTCCTTTATAGATATATGTGTGTGTGTGTGTGGGTGGGTGAATTACCTTATAGATTTGGTGGGCAGCAGGAAAAAATAAAATAAAATGTATTTCATTTATTGCCTACATAAAAAGCTATTGCAAATTATCCATTAAGAAGCTGTCTTTAATTCGTAACCATATGATTCAGTGAAAAATCAAGGCATTTGTATGATTCAGGAATAATGCTACAATAGCAATAGCACTTAGATTTATATACTGCTTCGTAGCGCTTCACAGCCCTCTCTGAGCAGTTTACAAATGTTAGCTTATTTCCGCCCCCGCCCCGCCCCCCAAAAAACTGGGTCTTCATTTTACTGACTGCAGAAGGATGGAAGGGTGAGTCAACCTTGAGCTGGTCAAGATCGAACTCCTGGCACTGGGCAGAGTTAACCCGTAATACTGCATTCTAACAGGAAGGAAGGAAGGAAGGAAGGAAGGAAGGAAGGAAGGAAGGAAGGAAGGAAGGAAGGAAGGAAGGGCAACAGCACTTAGACTTATATACCTCTTCACAGTACTTTGTAGACCTCTCTTAGTGGTTTACAGAGTCAGCTTATTGCCTCCCAACAATCTGGGTCCTCATTTTACCAACCACAGAAGGATGGAAGGCTGAGTCAACCTTGAGCCAGTCAGAATCGAACTTCTGGTAGTGGCATTGAACTCCCTGTACATACATATATCTATATGTTTCTCCCTCCCTCCCTCCCCGTTCTTGATTCTTCACTATATTTTCACACTGAGAAAATATTTTCACCTGCTGAGTTACCATTTTTCTCCCTCGCATGGAACGGAAGGATCCATGAAGATCTAAAAAGAACTGTAGACCTCTGCCAAAAAGCAGAGTCAGCCGGCGTATCCTGGATCAGTGTACATGGCAGAAGTGTAGAAGAAAGACACCAGCCGGTGCACTACGATGCAATTAAGACAATTAAAGACAGCGTCTCCGTACCGGTAGTAGCTAACGGTGATGTGAAATCCCTGAAAGATGTGGAGGCTATTCATCAAAGAACAGGAGCTGATGGTGAGGACAATCTTGGTTCTTCTGAGTTTTTTCTCCCCGATGCTTGTTTCCAGCAATGCTGGCTAGGCTGTTCTAGGAGCTGGAGTCCATCCAGGGGTGGGCTTCAAAGATTTTAGCAAGGGGTTCTCTGCCCGGTTGCTGGGTAGGTGTGGCCATGGTGGGCGTGGGTTAAATCGGCCTCCTGTACCACGGGGAGGGGGGCGTTCTTGCCCTCCCCAGGCTCCAGAGGCTTTTCTCGAGCCTCCAGAAGGGCAAAAATGGCTTCCCAGACTCTGGAGGCCAGAAACAGGCCCGTTTCTGGCTCTTCCCAAACTTCAGTAAGCCCGTTTTTCAGCGTCCCTGAGCCTCCGTGCTCGCCCTGCACTTACCTGAATCCAAAACAGGCCGCGTGGGGACTCCTGAGAGGGGAGGGGTGGGGTGGGGCAGCCAGGAGCAGGATTTGGGGGTTCTCCGAACTGCACAGAATCTTAGCTAGAGGTTCTCACGAACCCCCAGCAGCCCAAGATGGGTCCACCCATCTTAAAATGGCTACGGTTAGAAACCACTAAACTCTCCTCTTTTAAATAGCTACACAAGGAGCTCATGTTATACGGTGTAAGCTCGTATTCTAAGAAATATTTTTCACTGGGTTAAATGGGTCTTTCTCCCAAGTTTCTAAGACTCGATTGAAATTTAGTCAAAACTATCTCCCTCTCTTAAATTATCTGAATCTTCCATAATGGAAGCTGCCTTTCTGCTTCTGGTATCTTCAATATTACCGTTAATCAATTCCTCTAGCTCCCATTCGTTGAATAGCCAGCATCCTGGAACTTTTTAATAAATAAGAAATTATGACGCTCTTTAAGTGGGTCACGCAACTTCTCCAGCTCTTTGAAGCGTGCATCACCTTCAAGAGATTGATGAGCAATCCATGTTCACCGACCCCTTTGCATTTTATGATCTCTCCAGCCCCTTCTTGTCCAAAGTTGACGTTATACATTTTTGCATTTTGAGGATTTGAAGTCTGCCATCTTTAAGTTGCCAAAATTTGAGAAAGATTTAGACTCAGGAAAGAAAGAAAAAAAAAACAACGGTCCAATATTTTTCCATCAACACCTCTTCTTTTCGTGTTCTGCCTTACTCCTCAAAATAGTACAACTGTAGACACTATCAGTGGATACCAAAAAAATTATCCATTCCAGTTTTGAGATAAATTGAAGTATGTCTTTGTGGTTTTCTGAAAATATATTTCTTTTCCTTTTGTAGGTGTCATGGTTGCGAGAGGTCTTTTAGCCAATCCAGCTTTATTTGCAGGCTATGAAGACACACCTCTGCAGTGTGTCCAGGATTGGGTGGACATAGCCCTCGAGCAGGGTACCCCTTTTACCTGCTTCCATCATCATTTAATGTACATGCTGGAGAGAGTGACTTCGAAGCAAGAAAAGAAGATTTTTAATGTTTTATCAAGTATGTCTGCTGTTTTGGACTACCTTAGAGATAATTATGGTGTTTGGTAGCCTCCTAGATATATTTAAATCACCAGAAGACCAAACTTATGTTAAAATTGTGGACGTCTACAATTGTTTTTTTTTTCTACTCCAGGATTTCAGTATGTGCATTTATACGATGCTAGCATTTTCTTATGAGCAAATTGTGAATAAAAGCAGCAAGTGTCCATAGCAGAGGTGGGTTGCAGCAAGTTCTCACCAGTTCTGGAGAACCGGTAGTGGACCTTTTGAGTAGTTTGGAGAACCGGTAGTAAAAATTCTGACTGGCCCCGCCCCCATCTATTCTCTGCTTCCCATGTCCCAGCTGATCGGGAGGAAATGGGGATTTTGCAGTAACCTTCCCGTAGATTGGGGAGGGAATGGAGATTTTATAGTATCCTTCCCCTGCCACACCCACCAAGCCATGCCACACCCACAGAACCGGTAGTAAAAAAATTTGAAACCCAACACTGGTCCGTAGCCCTCATCAGGCAAACCATACATACATACATACATACATACATACATACATACATACATACATATATGTCTTTGGTTATTTGGGTTTTCTCCCACGTAAAATTGCAAGTGTCTTGGCGACGTTTCGATGAAGTCTCATTCATCATCTTCAGGCTGGTGTTTTCGGCTTCGTGCTTCTAGGAGCAATGTGTCATCACAGCTGTTTCTTCCTTTTAACTGCTAGTGGAGGTGTGAACTGATTGGGTGGGAGCTTCGCTGTGTTCTGATTGGGTGGAGGTGTGTTCTCATTGGGTGGGAGCTTGGTTGTGTTCTGATTGGGTGAAGGTGTGTTCTGATTGGGTGGAGGTGTGTTCTGATGAGAACACACCTCCACCCAATCAGAACACAACCAAGCTCCCACCCAATCAGTTCACACCCCCACTAGCAGTTAAAAGGAAGAAACAGCTGCGATCACACAAGACAGTGGTTAAGTGAGTTTTGTTCCATTTTAGGACCTTTCTTGCCACAGCTATTAAATGAATCACGGCAATTGTTAAGTTAGCAACACAGTTCTTAAGTGAATCTGGTTTTTCCGTTGACTTTGCTTGTCTGAAGGATGCCAAAGGGGATCCCATGACCCCGGGACGTTGCCACCATCATAAATCTGAGCCAGTTGCCAACATCCGAATTTTGAACATGTGACCATGGAGTAATGCGATGGTCATAAAAGTGAAAAACAGTCGTAAATCACTTTTTTCAGTGCTGTAGTAACTACAAATTGTCAATAAAAATGGTAAGTTGAGGAATACCTGTAATTCTCCTCCTCCTCTTCTTCCAGTATCCGGCATTCCTTTCAGCAGAGATTAATATCTACAAACTGATTAAAAACTTCCCCTATGAATCATTCCAGATAATAACCATTCTTTGGAAGGAGTGTACTTTTGGTATATATTTGAATGATCATAGTTTGCTGAACATCTTTGATCATGCTATCATCCCAAAGGAGCTTTTTTCAAGAGACAACTGGACTTTCTGATTTTTCTTTGAAGACGTTTCGCTTCACATCCAAGAAGCTTCTTCAGTTCTGAGTGTAGATCGTTAGAGAGCTGAAGAACCTTCTTGGATGAGAAGTGAAATGTCTTCAAAAAAAAAATCAAGGAAGTCCAGTTGCCTCTTGAAAAAAGCTCCTTTGGGACAACCATGACCTGGATGACTGAGAATCTCCATGGACATCATGCTATAGTGAATATAGTAGATTTCTAAAGAAATATAGTAGTTTTCTGAAGAAACACCAAGTCGGAGTCAGAGACCATCCTGAAGCCTTTATTCTGCAGTTTTATCCCTGCTTTAATAAGTTCCTGAGACTTATTAAAAAACAAACATGCATGAGATTGTACTTATCAACCTACATCCATTCAAAATTGCTTCACATATATGCCACACCTCTTAATCTTGGAATAATCCTGTTGTACAGGTAGTCCTAGACTCACAACCATTTGTTTAGTGCCATTTGAAGTTACGGCACTGAAAAAAGTGACTTATTTATTTTATGTTATTAAATTTGTATACCGCCCTTCTCCTGGTGGACTCAGGGAGGTGCACAGCCAAGAATAAAAAACATTCAATACAAAATTTAATTTTTTTAAAAAAGAATTAAACGATTGGCCCTAAAATTTAAAACATCCTGACTAAAACTCATTAAACAATTAAAAATCCAAAAGTGTGTGTGTGGAGGGGGGTGGGGGGTTTCGCCAGCCCAGCTTGATGAAATAAAAAAGTTTTTAGGGGTAGCCAAAGTAGCCGGATCCAGAGAGGGCTTCTTGAGGAGGGGCCTCACCACCGCCTCTTTCAATGACTGTTTTTCATGCTTACAATCATTGCAGCTCCATAGTCACATGATCAAAATTCAGATGCTTGGCAACTGGCATGTAATTATGACAGTTTCACTGCCCCAAGGTTATGGCATCACCTTTTGCCACCTTCTGACGACAAAGCTAGATTCGCTTAACAACCGTTTTAATAACAACTGCAATGGTTCACTTAACAACTGTGGCAAGAAAGGTAAAACGGGCCAAAACTCAGTTAACTGTCTTGTTTATCAACAGAAATTTGGGGGTTCAATTGTGGTCATAAGGTGAGGACTACCTGTATTTGTAATTTAAGGCAGGGGTCCTAAGTTTTCTATATGTGTTTCTGGGTGGAATAATTTACAACTAGTGTATTGATCTGTCCCCCCCTTCAGAGACCCACAAAAACACAGCCAGTCGAGGGTTAAGAAGCACTTGGCACACTCCACAGTTCTTATCTCAAACTTGGCAGCGATATGCACACCATCTGCCAAGGGCTTTATTAGTTCACACAAAAAGAAAATCACCTACGTAGCTTTGCCAAAATCCGTTCTTTTAGCTCCCAAGACTACGAGATTGCTTTGTTGTTCGTCACAGAAATCATGACCCGCCCTCCTCTCTTATATAGGCTCTGGGTGTGGTCCAGTGACTCATTGATCCTGTGACTCCAGTCCAGTGACTCAGGTCTATTCCCTCATGCGTCGCCGCAGCTGCAGTAAGCGTTTATCTCGCCTTCTTTGGCGTGCGTCCAGGAATGACGTCTCTCCCTCACTCTCATCTGAGACACCTGTTTCCCCACTACTTGGCTCTCTTTCAGCTGGCACCTGAGACGGTGCCAGAGGGGGGGGGCTGGGAGATCTGGCTGGCTCCTCTTCCTCCTGCTCAGAGCTTTCTTCCTCCAATGGGATAGGCTCAGAGGACGGGGCCACAACATGTATATGGAACATCAGGTTGATTAAAGCTTGTGGATGGAGAGATATAATTAATAAAGGTGCACCAGAAATAGTTTAGTTTTAATTGCACCAATCCAGGATTACTAGCTTGGGAACAATTCTGCTCTTGTTGTTGCCGCCCTACATATTCCCATTCAGCAGCTCAGATTTCAAGCTACTAGTCATCTTTGCCAATTGGACTACACCAGGGTATGTGATCCCAATCCACTAAGAGAAATAACCTATAACTTTACTAGAAAAAGGGCCAGGGAAAATGGGTGGACGACAGAAAGCTATAGAGAAGCTATAAATAACTATAGTATGGGGAGTAATAGTGGGTAAGTGAAAATTGGTCATAAGAATAATTTAACTGACTTTGATGTTACCTAGTTTGGGTTAATGAAACGTCTGCCAGAAAACAAGCAAGCTCGGAGAGGACCAAGGACCCCTCAGATAAAATCAATTTAAAACAATCTTGTTTTGGATAGCAATAGCACTTAGACTTCTAGTTTTACAAATACCTTTAAATCAAATGGTTGTTGATGATTGGAATAACTATTAGTGCATGTTTATTTTGACTTTTGCTGGAGGGTTGCAAAAATGTATCATTTGTTGTTTATTATGACAATGCCCTATTTATTCCTTTGAATACAAGCCATCTAGAATTTCCTGTTTGATTAAGGCAGCGGAACTATTAAATAAGAACAGATATAGAAATGGAATTTTTTTTAAAAAAAAATAACAAAGCTGTTGTCAACCTCCTGAAGGTAGAAGCAGGTTGATCTTGACTCCCGGTGATTTTGTGTAGATATCCATGTTTCCATAGCAAGATTTGCCTTCTCAGATGTTTTTCAACTCTGACCCAGCTTAATTTTGTGGACAAAGTCAGCTAGTTTCAAATACAAAAAAAAAAACAAAACAGATTTTTGGGATGTTATTCAGCAATTGTCCACACTCCTTAAAATAATATTCCAAACGGTGTAGATAGATTTATTCATCATACCAACTGTGATGAATACATAAATAATACATATGCAATCCTTGCAACAGTGTTAGGATCCTGTATTTTTTTCAACATCACTGAAAATTGGTAGGTTTTCTGAAATGTAACTGTGCTATAATAATTGGTAAAAATGCTCTCCCCACCCCTCCGATGTATGGATGTCATTTTGGGAGGGGTGGGGGGGATGCCAATTTTTGCTCAAGCTAGTTCATTTCTAGTTTGAAGCTACTTAGCTTGATCTAGCCAGCTTTTGAAGTGTTGGAAGGAAAATCCATCTGGTTCATTTCCAAGCTGGGAGAAAGACGCTGGAAACAACATGGAGGCTGATTGGAAAGAAAGTTTATTGATAAACAGAATCACACACAAACAAAGACACTGTGCAGTTCCGGATCAGCTGAACAACTAGCTGAGTGAGAGAAAGGGTTCTTATATGGTTCTGTGGTTTTGTTTTGTTTTTTAAGTTTGGGATTTGTGCAATATGGGCTTTGTGTTTCTAAAGAGGGTGTTGGGCTTTGTGGCTGATGGCTTATGTCCTGTGCTCGATTTTGGGTGAGGGGCTACTTGTTATAATCCTATTATTTGGCTTTTGTTAGCTATCAAATTTTGCTGTACGGGCAGAGGTTCCCAACCTTTTCTATACCCTGGACTCCTAGGACGCTTCTGATATATTCTCGCATCCCTTACAAAAATAAATTATATGCATATAATTACACATATACCACAAGTATAATTTTGAAACTTCTAAACCCAAGTTTTCTCACCCCCTGGAATATCGTCTCGCACTCTCAGGTTGGGAACACCTGCTGTACGGGGGTTTCGAATGGACTTTTGCTGGCAGTATTTAGTTGATTGTCATTGCACATGGTACAGTGAAATTAAATGCCGTCTTCAGTGTACATTATAACTATAAAAATAAAAACACAAACATACATCCTTTACATTCTGTATAATTGAAATTGAAAACCCAATATTGCACTATACCATAGAATTCAATATGGTTATTGCCCTGGGATAGATGCTGTTTTTAAGCCTATTTGTTCTTGTTTTTATTATCCCATACTGTCTGCCAGATGGTAATAGTTCAAAAAAAGGGTGCCCAGGATGAGATGGATCTTTGAATTTTCTTAAGGCAGCAGGAGCCATAAAGCTATCCCAAAGAGGGGAGAGGGCAACCAATAATTCTCTGGACAATGAGGTTAACCCTCTGGAGCGCTGTCCTATCTGCCACTGTGCAATTGTCAAACCATACACAGATGCAGTAAGGAGCCTGGATAGCTCAACAGACTAAAAGCCTGTTATTAACATTCAGCTGTCTGCAATTATTGCAAGTTTGAATCTCACCAGGCTCAAGGTTGATTCAGCCTTCCATCCTTTCTAAGGTAGGTAAATTGAAGACCCAGTTTGTGGGGGCAATAAGCTGACTTCGTATAGTATGAAGGCTATTACTTAACACATTGTAAGCCGCCCTGAGTCTCCGGAGAAGGGCGGTATATAAATCTAATTTTAAAAAAAAAAGTTAAAATAGTCTCTATAGTGCAGCAGGTCACCAGCAGTTTTTCATTCAGTTGTTGTTTCCTGAAAAGTGTCAGGTAGTATAATCTCTGCTGGGCGCTTTTGATCAGGGCTGCAATGTGAGCACCCCAGGTCAGGTCCTCTTTTAGGATAACACCCAGAAACTTAAAACTGGCCACGTGCTCTACTCGGTCTCCATTGATAAGCAAGGGCTGGATGTCTGATCTATTCCTTCTATAGTTCACGATAAACGCCTTGGTCTTATTGGTGTTAAGAACCAAGTTATTATCTCCACACCACGAAAGCAATCGTTCCACCTCATCTCGATAGGCAGACTCATCTCCCCGCCCCAGTATTTGCTTTGCTTATGAATGGAGCCATCTAGATAGTTGGCTTCCTCTTTCAATAAACTCCTTATCTCCTTAAGTGCTGGCATCTGTTGTGGACTATTAAGAAAGACTGAGGATTGTTTTCTGCCTGCCAAGAACATGTTTCTCCATTTCTCCTTTAGGGGAAATATAATATTTCTGCCCCAAAATATTTCATTTCTTCGAGGAGGAGGGGGCTTCCCACAGAAGTGTAAACTTTAGGACAACCTGGTCAGCTCTCTCTCTCTCTCTCTGCCCCCTTCCATGGAGGGAAGCCTGCAAGCCCGCCTTGCAAAGGGATACCCACACAGCAGGTCCCCCCCACCCCGCAGTTGTAATCCACTGGATTCCCTCAGATCCCCCATTGTGAAAGCAGCACCCCTCTATAAGAGTCTGCAAGGAGAGCTGCAGCCAAGCCTCCCCCCCCCCACACACACACAATAAAAAAAAACTAGCATCCGATATGGGAAACTTTATCGATGGTTTTAGAGGACAAATATAAAAATTAGAAATAAAAGTAGATGAGTAAAATATAGAAAATAGTAAATTAATAGAGTTAAGCAAATTAAGAAGAGGATGTCAAGTATTAGATAATTCATGTATCGGTATTAAGTTAAGAATAGATTAAATAAATGAATAGGATTGTAAATTTTAACTTGTTATGGCATAAACGTTGGTATCCAGACGACACACTGTTCAATGGAAGATGGATTATTTGTACTAAAATAAAATTTAATATATCTATATCTATTTATAGATAGATAGATAGATAAGATAGATGATAGACAGACAGATAGAGATAAAGATACATGATAGATTAAAGATGAGAGATGAGATAGATAGATAGATAGATAGATAGATAGATAGATGAAATAGACAGAAAGATAATAGATGATAGACAGATAGATAATAGACAGATGATAGATAGATGATAGATAGATAGATGATATAGATAGAAAGTTAATCGATGATAGATAGATAGATAGATAGATAGATAGATAGATAGATAAATAGATAGATAGATAGACAGATAATAGATAGATAGATGATAGACAGATGATAGACAGACAGATATGGATATAGATATAGATATTGATATAGATATAGATGGGTGGGTGGGTGGATGGATGGATGGATATGGATATAGATGTAGATAGATAGATCCAGTATTCACGTGCGAGGTTCGTATCCTGCACTCATCCGCCCCCCCCCCCACAACCCGAGTTTCCCAGCCACGTGGGCCGAGTTCACACGTTACACGCCCACCCAACCGTCCCCGTTCGCCGAACCTAAACCGAAGCACCCTCTGAGGGGGAAGCCTGAGGTAAAAAAAAATAATAATAATTAAATCCCTCCCCGGCCTGAGGGTGGGCAGCGGTTTCCCGGCCTGAGGGAGCGAAGGAGACCACGGCATTCCTGCCCTGCCGGGGTATATGGACTTTACTCGGGCCGCCTGAAAGAAAAGCCTGGGCCGCGCGGCGGCGGAGGCGCCCCGGGTGACGCTTCTCTGGGCCGGGATGGCGCGGGATAAACGCGGGTAGCGACGCCGGTGGCTCCTCCGAGTCTGACCGCGTCGTCTTCCCCGGCCGGGTTGGGGGCCGTTGACCCGGCGAGTTGGGTGTCTGTCCCGGCCTGAGGAGGGGTGTTTATTTTTTTTCCTTCGGTCCCCGGTTGAGACGGAGCTAACGGGGCTTCCCTCCTCAGGAACAGCGGAGGAGGAGGGTCCCCCTCAGAGGCGCCATGACCTACCAGTGGAGCGTGGTGGCCGCCTTTCTCTACGGCGAAATCGCCTTGTTGCTCCTGCTCTGCCTGCCGCTCGTCTCGCCCGTGAGGTAAATTGGGGCCGGGCCGGAGCGGCCTGCTCTTATGAGGGAAGTTTTTCTTCAGGGGGAAATAAAACCCTCGTGTAGTTTTTATTCGTGTGTATGTGAAGGGAGGGATGAACTCTTCATGTAGTTTTTATTCGGGGGGAAATAAAGTCGGTTTTTATTCGGAGGGTGGGGAAATAAACCCCTCATGCCGTTTTCTTAGGGGGAAATAAGCCCCTCATGCAATTTTTCATTCAGGGAAAATAAACCCCTCATATAGTTTTTGTTAGGGGGAAATAAAGCCCTCTTGCACTTTTCTTAGGGGGAAATAAACCCCTCATACAGTTTTTTTATTCAGGAAAAATAAACCCCTCGTATAGTTTTCTTAGAGGGAAATAAAGTCCTCATTTTTTTTTATTCCGGCGGAGGAGAGAAATAAGCCCCTCATGCAGTTTTTTTATTCAGGGAAAATAAACCCCTCATATATTTTCTGTTAGATATTTGCCCTTTTCTTGGGAAATATTTGCCATTTCGGGGGGGGGAATAAACTCTTCATGTAGTTTTTATTCGGGGGAAATAAAGTCGGTTTTTATTTGGGGGGGGGGGAATAAGCCCTTCATGCCGTTTTATTAGAAGGAAATAAGCCCCTCATTTAGTTTTTATTCTGAGGAAATAAACCCCTCCTGCTGTTTTTATAAATTTTAAAAATAAAATTAACATTAACATTTTTCTTAGGGAGAAATAAACCCCTCATGCCGTTTTTTTCATTCAGGGAAAATAAACCCCTCATATCGTTTTTGTTAGATATTTGCCCTTTTCTTGGGAAATATTTGCCATTCGGGGGGGAATAAACTCTTCATGTTTTTTTATTCGGGGGAAATAAAGTCAGTTTTTATTTGGGGGGGCGGAATAAACCCTTTATGCCGTTTTCTTAGAGGGAAATAAGCCCCTCATTTAGTTTTTATTCTGAGAAATAAACCCCTCATGCTGTTTTTCTTAGGGAGAAATAAACCCTTCATGTAGTTTTTATTCTGAGGAAATAAACCCCTCCTGCTGTTTTTATAAATTTTATAAATAAAATTAACATTAACATTTTTCTTAAGGAGAAATAAACCCCTCATGCAGGGAAAATAAACCCCTCATATCGTTTTTGTTAGATATTTGCCCTTTTCTTGGGAATTATTTGCCATTTGGGGGGAATAAACTCTTCATGTAGTTTTTATTTGGGGGGGGGAAATAAAGTCAGTTTTTAATTGGGGGGGAATAAACCCTTTATGCCGTTTCCTTAGGGGGAAATAAGCCCCTCATTTAGTTTTTATTCTGAGGAAATAAACCCCCCATGTCGTTTTTCATTCAGGGAAAATAAACCCTCATATAGTTTTTGTTAGGGGGAAATAAACTCATGCAGTTTGTCTTTCCCCCCCCAAAAGTACACAGGCTGGTTGACTTAATTGGGGTTTGTTTGTTGGTTTGTTGGGGGGGGGAGTAAGGAGAGAAGCGGTTGATGTGGGTTTGTTTGCGAGGGCTTTTAAAATGGTGGCTTGATCATGGTCTGTTGTGCCAGGAGTGGCTGGGGCTCCCAAGGATTGGCTCCTCCATCAAGGTTTGTAGCTTCTTTGGAAGCCCAAGCCAGGTGCCCTGGAGCCTCAACAAAGCCATCGGGGGAAATATGCAGGTAGTCCTCGACTTACAACAGTTCGTTTAGTGACCGAAGTGAGAAAGTGACCTGCGACCGTTTTTTCCCACCGAACGACCGTCGCCGCTTCCCCATGGTCACAGGATTGACATTCAGATGCTTTTGACAGTTGACTCACTTTTGTGACGGTTGCAGTGTCCTGCGGGGGGGGGGGGGGGGCTTGTTATCTCTTTTTGCAACCTTCGGGCAAGCAAAGTCAATGGGGAAGCCGGATTCGCTTAACGACCGTGTTACTGATTTAATAACGGCAGCGATTCGCTTAACAAATGTGGCAAGGGAGGTCATAAAACAGGGCAAAAACTCAAGAAACTTCCCACTTGGCAACATGAATTTTGGACTCAGTTGTGGTCCTAAGTTGAGGACTGCCTGTAAACCCCTCATATAGTTTTTTCCCAGAGGGACACAGGCTGGTTGACAGTAAACTTAATTGTTTTTTTCGGGAGGGAGGGCAGAAGGGTTAAAGGAGAAAAGCCTTTATTTGGCTATAAATATGGGTTTATTTGCGGGGGCTTTTAAAATAGTGGCTTGATCATGGTCTGTTCTGCATGTCTGTGGCTCCAAGGCTTTGCTCTAGCAAGAGGCCACTTGTAGCTTTTTGCAAGCTCAGCAGGTGCCTGGAAGTTCCCCAAATCCATCAGGAAATATAGTTTGTCATATACCAGGTAGTCCTCAACTTATGGCCACTATAGAGCCCAATGTTTCTGTTGCTAAGCAAGAGTTGTTAAGTGAGTTTGGCTCCATTTTGCAGCTTGTTTAGTGAATCGCTGCAGTTGTTAAGTTAGTACAGGTAGTTCTCGACTTAATGGAGCCCAAAACTTCTGTTGCTAAGCGACAGAATTTTGCCCTGTTTTACCACCTTTCTTGCCACAGTTATTAAGTGAATCACTGCAATTAAATTAGTAACACTGTTGTTAAGTGAAACTGGCTTCCCTCATTGACTTTGCTTGTCAGAAGGTCAGAAAATATGAACATGTGACCCCGAGACACCGCAATTGTTGTAAATATGAGTCGATTGCCAAACATCTGACTTTTGCTCACGTGACCATGGGGATGTCATAAGTCACTTATTTTCAGTGCTGTTATAGCTTCAAGAGGTCACTAAATGAACTGTCGTAAGTTGAGGACTACATGTAACAAACAGGGTTGTTAAGTGAATCTGGCCTCCCTGTTGACTTTGCTAGTCAGAAGATCTCAAAATGACCCCTGGACACAGCAACAGTGATTAATACAAGTCAGTTGCCAAACAGCCGAGTTTTGGTCACGTAACCATGGAGATTATGCAAATGTTTATAAGTCAGGGACTTCCTATAATGGCCCTACATGAATAATGCATATGGTTTTTTTGTCTTTTGTATTTCCTTCCTATTTTTAAAACGTTTCAGGATGACAAGATGAATTTGCAGGTAGTCCCCGACTTATAACCATTTGTTCAACTGTGATTGTAAGTCGAGGACTACTTGTAATCGTCCTACATGAACAATGAACATGCTTTTTTGAGTTTTGTGTTTCCTTCATATCTATTTTTAATACATTTCAAGACGCCAATCAATGTATGATTTATATTTTGGTAAACGGGCCACCCGCAATATTTGTTCCATTTGCAATAGACAGAAATATCCAAATGTATTTTAGGGGCAAAATCAATTGAAAAATGATTGCATGAATTGGCTTTTCAAGTTAATGGTCACCATTGATTTCCAACTGAATTTTGCTCTGGCTAACATACTCACATACACTACACATACACATACACATACACTCAAGCTCACTTCTCCATTTCTAAGATTATCTTCCTCTGAAAGAACTTCCCCTCTCCTAACAAATAAGTTGTCAGCACTTTGTCCTTTGCATCTTTTGCAGTTCTTACATCTCTGCCAAATCGGCTTTGGCATAAACTAATTAGTATATTTTATGGTTATTTAGAGACCCCATTGATACTGGGGCTATGACCTATATACATTATGAAAATAGAAATGTTCTCACTTAAACTCTCTACATTTTAACAGCTATTGTGGGCAATACAGGAAGTCCTCGACTTACAAGAGTTCATTTAATGAAAGTTTGAAATTACAGTAGTTCATTTAATGACCATTTGAAGTTACAATGTCATGAAAAAGTGACTTATGACCGTTTTCACGCTTATGACTTGCAGCTTCCCCATAGTCATGTGATCAGAATTCAGATGCTTGGCAACTGACTAATAATTGTGACAGTTAACAGTGTCCCAGGATCCCCTTTTGTGACCTGACAAGCAAAGTCAGTGAGGGTATTCATTTTACGACTGTGTTACTAACTTAACAACTGCAGTGTTTCACTTAACAACTGTGGCAAGGAAGGGTGCAAAATGGGTGCAAAGTTGACTTAACAGCTGTCTCACTTAGCAACAGAAATTTGGGCTCAATTGTCATACATTGAGGACTATGTACAATTTATTTGTGGTAAGTTTCTGCTGGTTTTTAAGCAGAGCAGGTCAAAATGCAGGTGTCTGCCTTATAAATTTTACCGATCTAATCGGATTGATTTAACCCAAATATTTTCCCAGCTGGTCTAATGTCTCGCTTAACAACGTAAATTTTGGACTCAATCGTGGTCATAAGTCAAGGACTACCTGTATTGGCAAGTGCTTGAAAAGTAAATGGGGTAATTTTGTCCATATGCTTAAGATGCTTACCTAATGGAGCATTCATACATTGATTTTTTTGAAATTTGTTTCTTTTATAGATGGAATAAGATTTTTATGATCTCTGTATGGAATAAAATCGCAAGCTATTGGAACAAGACATTCCTTACTATTATAGTTATATTAATTGTGTTATTTCTTGGTAAGTAGAAAATCAATTTTGCATATGGCAATATGAACAGGATGTGAAAGCAAAAGTGTTGGAGATTGTATTTACTATCTAAAGATTGATTTTGTTACAGATGAGGAAATGTATGTTAGAAATCAATTGATCAAGAGGCAAGTGGTGTTTTCTCATTATCTGAAAGTAAAACTTAAATAAGATTGGCATAAAACATCTATTATATTTATGGCAAGAAGTGTTTTTTAAACAGATCAGCAGGTGGCACTCTTTCTTTCTATTGTACAGTAGTTACTTTTGAATTTTTATGAAAAAAACTAGAGTTTCTGGAGATGGATTTCTTTAGGACAATCAGTGTAGTGTGGCTAGAAATTTGCATTGCAAGTCTCATCAGATACTACCAACATTTTGGATAGCTAGAATTAAGATATGCATTGTCCATAATATTTAGAGAGCATCAGGTTGGGAAAAATTGTGTTACAGGACTGTACAAAACTTTTTTTGCTAACTGTTTTATTTTTGTTTAAGGACCATTTTAAAATTATTGCTAAATATTATATTGCTTTTATTTCAGTTATGATTTTGGGCCACTGGGGGGTGGGGAAGGCTATTTTCGCCCTCCCCAGACTCCTAGAAAGGCTCTGGAGCCAGGTGAGAGAGAAAAATGGGCCTACTGGGACATCGTGTGCCAGGAGCGTTGGGGGGGGGTCATGCACGGGGGCGGGGCACATAGAATTATGGGTGTGGATACGCACACACATGACCCCCCCCCAGCCCCCCGCTCCTGGCACACAATGGCAAAAAGGTTAGCCATCACTGGCAGTATAGATCTATATTGAACTAGTAAATAACAAGAGATAATAGAAAGCAGGTGCAATTTATGTATGTATATATTTATGGTACCAGATGCAGTAAGAGAAGTGAGGAAATACTCAACTGTTCAATTAAATGAAGACAACCCCCATTCGAGCCATACCGCAATCGATCACATTCACATGAAACTCTTTAGATCACAACGAAATCTTTATATATCAGGATTTTCCCTCTTTCTTTGGCTGTAAGTATAAGAATGCCATGGGTCAACGTTTTCTAAAAACATAAAATATATGAATTGGATAAAGTAAAACAACGAACAGCAGATTTTCATGGATAAAACTAATACATATTAATAAAACGGATTATATTAAAAGAAAATTGTTCTTGATCTTTTAGCTTTTAAAAAGGATCCTGCCTTTCTTAGAATAATACTGTTCTGTTTCAGAAGGCAGTGAGAACAATTGATTGAAAAAACTGCTCATGCTATATTTAGTTTCCCTGTGTTTGGAAGACTTGCCATTAAATTTCTTGAAAGGGAATAAATCTTCATGCTGCTTTCAAGTAAATAATTCTACAGGGGTTTCCATATATTGAACTGTCCAATATAAAGCTTCTGAGATGCGTGAGTGAGAGACTCAGGCAAAGAATGCAGTCCACATTTTTTAATATATTGGATTTTATCTTCATGGATTGAGCATCCTTTGAATTCAACAGCCATTTTATCTATACTGGTAATCGTTGACTTAACAATGGTTCATTTAGTGACCTTTCAAAGTTACAACAACACTGAAAAAAGTGACTTACGACAATTTTTCATGCTTGATGTAATCTAAATTCGGATGCTTGGCAAGTGACATTTATGATAGTCGTGGTGCCCCAGAGTCATGTGACCATCTTTTGCCACTTTCTAACAAGCAAAGTCAAGGGGGAAGCCAGATTCACTTAACAACTGTGTTACTAACTTAATAACTGCAGGAATTCACTTAACAACTGTGTCAAGGAAGGTCATAAAATGGGGCACATTCATTTAACAACTCAGTCGCTTAGCAACAGAAATTTTGGGCTCAGTGTGGTTGTAAGTCAAGGCCAACCTGTACCCCATATTTACGTCTGCATATGGATCAACCTTGTTCAGAATGTGGTTTGCAGACCTAAGCCAAAATTGAAGGTATTAAAATTTCAAAATTTCCATCTAAATTTAATGGCAAATGTGTTGTAATTCGTCAGGAAGTTTCTCTAAAGTTGTAACAAATAATTTCTGGAGCATTTGAACAATTCAGGATATTGCACAGCAGTAAAGTCTGATTTTAAAAAAAAACTCTAAAATATAATTTTTGTAATTTTAAATCACTTTTAAAAATGATAAAAAGTGAAACATTTCCTTTGCTTATTAGAAAGTTATAGAAAGGATTATCAGTTGATGCTTTGGCTATGCCGATGAATCAGTTATTGTTTTTGTATTCCATAGGGTATTGAGACGTCTTGTTTCCCTTATCACTTTATTGGCAAATGAGATGGAAATGGAGAATATTCTGAAAACAGAAGTAGCAAACAGCAATGAAGTTGCCCGGAAATGCTTAGAAGAAAATGAAAAATTGCAAATGGTATGTTTCCTGGCTCACCAGTTGTTGTTTTCCTGTATTAATTGCCTATCATATCAGTTTCATTCGTAGACTTCCCTGTCATGGCCTCTGTTTCTTATGTTTCTTAGATAATGTTACAAGACATAATAGCACTTAGAACAATAGCACTTAGACTTATATACCGCTTCATAGTGTTTTACAGCCCTCTTTAAGCAGTTTATAGAGTCAGCCTGTTGCCCCCAACAATCTGGGTCCTCATTTTACCCACCTCAGAAGGATGGAAGGCTGAGTCAACATTGAGTCACTAAGAATCGAAGTCCTGGCTGTGGGCAGAATTTGCTTGTAATACTGCATTTTAACCACTGCCCCACCACAGCTCCTTAGTTCATCAGCCACGTCTATTTTTACAGGGCCTCCGTCCTTTAGTAAAAACACTGGCTGTAAATTAATACCAATGAAAAAATAGCAATAGCACTAAGACTTATATACCATTTCAACTCTCAAAGCAATTCACAGAGTCACGACATTGACTCTGTGACTCAGTGTCAACCCAGATTGTTGGGGGCAATATGCTGACTCTGTAAACCGTTTAGAGAGGGCTGTAAAAGCACTATGAAGCGGTATATAAGTCTTAAATGCTATTGCTATTGCTAATCTGGACCCTCATTTTAGTGATCTCAGAAGGATAGATATTCAAAATTAGCATTTATAGAATTTATCAAAATTAGACATTTATGCAATGTGCCAGCTTTGGCTAAAGGCATTACCTCCAGTGTCACAGTTTGGTTAATAAGGTTCATTACTTAATCTAAAGGCATCTCCAAGTGCCTTAACCAAGTGCCTTCTCCCACTGTCCCAGTAAATGTGAATAGAGGCAGGATTATGGAAAACGTGAAACAGAGAACTGATGTATTTTTTTCCACTCCTTTTGGCAGTCATTGAAAGAAATGAAACATTCTACCGGTGAACATTTGTGTTTGGTAACAAATGAGAAGCTAACCGTAGAAGTGGAACAGTTAAAAACAGCATTAAAGGCAACTTCAGAAGGTATTTTTTTTTTAAAAAAATGTTCTATTGTTTAAGGAAAAATACTTTCCATATAGAATCACAGATGCAAAACATTTTGTTCCCTGTCATGTAGGATGCAAAATACACTTGCTCCCTCCGATGGAGCAAATAGGTTGCTACCTGCTTCTATTGTTTTAACCAGGATATGCACAGCTATAGCTAAAAGAAGGATTGTAACAGGCCTTTAGTGTGGGTGAGTAAAGCCCCCTTGGTTTGTGTAGGTGTGTTGCTTTTTTTCATTCCAGTCCTGTTTCTGTCACCTTGCTATCTTTTACAAGCAATCCTCAACTTAGAGCTATTCATTCAATGACTATTTGAAGTAATGACAGTGCTGAAGGAATGGTGGTTACTATTGGTCCTTGAAGTTCCAGCTGTCCCAATATCCACCCGGCCACATGATTACAATCTGGAAACTTGGCAACCTGCTCACACTTAAAACCAGTTACAGTGCCCCACAATCATGTAATCACCATTACAATCATGTAATCCCCACTAGCTTCTCCAGAAAGTCAATGGGGATGCTGGCAGGGAAGGTCAAAAGTCATTAAGGTAAAACTCCCTGACCCATGCCTGCTTGCCCATCCCCATTGCGCTTGCACCACACCAGCTATTTGTGCAACCCTGCACACCCCTCCCCTCCCCAAGCCTTGCCATCCTGGCCACTCGCACAACCCCAACCTGAGCCCTGTCTTACTTCCCTTGCAATCTTCCTGAGCCTCGCACCTTTCTGCAACTTGTGCAACCCCGAGCATCCTTCCCAAGCCTTGTCACATCACTCTTGTGCATTCCTGCAAGAATGCACTTTCCTTGAATCTCACCACACCTCCCTGCCACTTAAACAACCCTGCGCATCCTCCCCGAGACTTGCTGACCCAGTCTCGCGCATCCTTATGCACCCTTTCTGAGTCTTGCCACATCTCCTGCACACCCCATTGCTCTCTCCGCCAGGGGACAGGAGCCATCCCAAGCCTTGTTTCACTCACACCACGTCACTCCAGCCATCTGTGCCTCCCTATTCCTTCCTAACCCATCTAGCAGCAGCCACTTAACCTAACTATCAGCCTTCTTGTAATCGCTTCAGACTTACAATTTCCTGCTGGCTTCCCCAGGGTAGTGGGAAATCTGCAGGAAGTTGGAAAAGACCCTCTTCTAACAATGGTTGAAATTCAGTTAACAATGGCTGAAATTTAGTTAACAATGGCAAGTGGGATTGGAGAGGTTACCATTGCTGAGCGATGCACTTGTGATTTACAACTGCATCACTTGTCAGTGGAGATTCTGGTCCCAACTTCTGTTGTAACTCAAGGGTTCTTTCTGGTTTGTTAAAGATGCTTTTATTTGTGAGACACCCAAATTCATTGGGATTTAGGTGGCATACGTATATAATAAATAGATTTTGGTAAGCAGATAGGAGCCCTAAAATGTAACATTAAAATGTAGTTTATTTAGCTGTTGAGAGCTTTAGAAGCTACTTCTTAATAAAGGACTGCACAGCTGGTTACACTTGTATCATGAAAAAAAACTGCAAAACCAACAGTGCAGAATTATTGGGGACATATTGATAAATTCTAAGATCAGGACCATATTCTGATTTGATCTGTTTTGCAATCAATAGGATATTTAGATAGAAATTCTCTGCATTTGCTTTAAGAGAATCAAAACCAAGAGTATCTATTATAAAACTGTTCTTTTATTAGCTTCCTTGTTCTATCGAGGTTTTCTTAATAAAATAGCACTGCGATACAGACAGAATTTTCCTGACTTTGCATGCTCTTTCTGGATCTAGCAAGTTTTATGAAACTTCTTGGGTGTTTACTGGCTGAAATGAATAATATTGCTTGACCTTGTGAAGATCAGGCAGCTAAAAAGTATTAAATCTTTGGTTACACAGAGAACATGATGTTTTTTGAAGGCAAACGTCAATCTTCAAATTAAATCTCAAAACAATTGTCAAAAGTCAGTATAACTATCAAATAGAATAAAGTCTTAAGCCGGTAGAGTTTTCCAAACATTAGCATTTCAAACACCAGCCAAAGAAACAAGAATCCTCTAAAAAGAATTGACTGTGAAATATGAGCATTGAATGTGGAACTTACTATGGCAAAAGCTGTTTTTTCAGATATCACTCTTTATTGTAAATTAGGTTTTTGAGAATTAGGCAAAAAGACATTTTTCCTTCAGCATATTGTGACCTACTTGTAAATAGTAGAGATTAGGTTTGTCCTATGAGTATAATTCTATAGATCTATTCATTATCTAACTCTTTTCAATAATAGTATATTAGAACTGCATAGCAAAGAGCTGCCTGTGTGTGCTTGAAAAAATAAATTTCATAAGCAAGAATGTTATTATGGAAAAATAACTAAAACGGGACATGCAATGTCCTTGAACTTTTGAAAAGGGGGAATATAATATTAATAAATATATATATATCTCAAATTCAATTTGAATTTGAACATTGAATATATCTGTCAGATTTCCTCCTTATGCAGGATGGGAATAATATTAACCATAAAATGTATTACTGACAAACGTATGCATTAGAACTGCTTAGCACCAGTAATTATATTCATTTTCACAGATGTGCATGTGCATATGGAAACTTACAAAGTTTTGATCACGCACCTCTGCATGTATAGCAAGATGATAAGATTTAGAAAGAGGAAGGGAAAGTAAAGTTTACACAATGTTTGGCAGCTCTTATAAACAGACATGGCTTGTATACAAAATAAACATGATAAGAACATTGTTCTTCAGATGAACTTCTTCCTATACAGTTTCCTGTGGTGGTTTAGATAGTTATGAAATAATTTAATCTACAACATTATGAAACAAAAAAAAAATTATAGTCAAAATCTGAAAATAGTTTTAGAAAATTCAAAAGAAAATTATGCATAATGCCTTGAGTTTGTAAGTGCTATTTTTAGTTAGGCAGGTTCATATTTGTCATTTTAACTTGACCCAGGCATGGAAATTAAAAGATTTATTTTTAACAACTGCAATGTTTCACTTAACAAATGTGGCAAGAAAAGTTGTAAAATGGGGTAAAACTCAGTTAACAAATTTCTCAGCAACATAAACTTGGGGCTCAATTGTGGTAAGTTGAGGACTATCTATATAGTGTGAGTCCCAAAAATGAACTGATGAAAAAACTTGACACATAACTCACCAGGCTTAACTGGTTGAAAAGAAGAAAGCCTGGATAATTGATGTGGCAATACGAGAAGAGAGTGGAATATGAGACAGAATGTGAGATCACAAAATTATCAATTTTTGAAAATAAAAGCTGAAAAATTAGAGCATAACGGGGCTGTTGTGGTTTCTGTGGTTACCAGCACACTGGGTACCACACCAAAAAAATTCAAATAGTATTACCTGCACATGGATAAAATATCCATCTCTCAATTACAGAAGGCCACAACACTTGGATCTTACATGCACCATACTGATACTTATAAAAAAAAATAATTTTATTTAACTCATCAAAGTATAAAGCACAAATGAAAATAATGGGGAAAAGGAGAAAGGAAAGAAAGAAAGAAAAAGAAAGAAAGACACTTGACTCTTTCTTTAGGCTCAACTTTTTACTTTCTACATGCTTATTTATACTAGTCATTTTTATAACAACAAACTTACCAGCAAAACCCAAAGTCAACATTTTGTTTATCTCAAGAACAAAATTCAGAAACAAATAGAAACAAAATTGGATATGTTCTTTTCTTTGATTACAACGGTTAATATAGCCATCTTTACTAATTCCATTAGTTTTCCTAGCTGTTCTCCATTGTGGGATGAAATCCTAGGTTCTTGAAAAAAACTCAAGTGTGTATGAAGGGCCAACACTGGCAGCTGTGATTTCACATTGTTGTGTAAATAATAATGATGATGATGATGATGATGATGATGTAATGACTTTGCAACAACAAAGTTGAAACTGTTTCACATTTAATATGTGAATGCAGCAAAATCGCACAAACTGATACAAAGCTTGACACGACCGAGTTGCTAAATTTGTCCACTGATCATTATGTAAAAAATACGACTTACCTGTATCCAAAAAGTCACGGGAACATAAAGTGGAAAAAGTTATAGAAAATGAGAAGGTGAAGATCTTGAGGGACTTTCGAATACAGACAGATTGTCACTTGGAACACAACACGCCAGATATCACAGTTGTCAAAAACCGAAACATACAATTTATTGACATCGCAGTACCAGGAGATGCCAGAGTCTAAGAAAAAGAATTGGAAAAAATCATGAAATATCGCGACCTGGCCATTGAAACTACATGGCTATGGATGAAACATGTAACAGTGATATCCATTGTCATCGGGGCACTTGGTACCATGTCCAAGAATTTTACAAAACACTTTAAGAAATTGCAGCTTCCTGCAATAACACCAGCGGAACTGCAAAAAACTGCGCTACTTGGAACATTGTACATCTTAAGAAGGTACTTGGTTGATACCTAGAACGCTGGCAGCAATCCGTATCAACCAGTCAGTGGTATTTGTGATGTACTTTTGAATGTTCAGTTGACTGAGTTTCATATTTAATGAATAAAGATAATAATAACAATAACAACAACTGAGTTGCTAAATTAATCCACTGGTCATTATGTAAAAAATAACAACTTTTTTGTTGTATTTTACATCAAGAAATTGCAGCTTCCTGCAATAACACCAGCGGAACTGCCAAAAACTCTTGCTACTCAGAACATTGTACATTTTAAGAAGATACTTGGTTGATACCTAGGGCGCTGGCAGCAACCCATATCAAAATGCAGCTTTATTGGAACAGTTGATGAAGAATGACTGTGAACAAAAGAAAGCAAATATAATACTAATTGCAATAGGAGCCTTGGGTGCAATCCCAAAACATATTGAACACCACTTGAACACCATGAGCATTGACAAAATCATCATCAGTCAATTGCAAAAGGCAGCTTTACTTGGCACAGTAAAGAGGTATTGCAACAATACCTCTTAACATAATCAAACAACAATATCTATCCATCTGACTCAGATCCTTCGGAAGGACTCAGTAAATGGATAAAAATGCCAGATCTAGTCTAAACATCTGTCTGACTGCAATCAAAAATAATAATTGATTAAATTTATATTCAGTCTAACTCCAACGACTCTGGGTGGTTTACAGTTTAAAATGTTTTTTAAAAAATATTTTTAAAAAAATATTTTTAAAATATCTTTAAGATAAAACATAATGGATTTGAGTTACAACTTGATTCTAATGAAATGTGTGTGTGTTGGGGGGGCGGGAGGATGACTGTAAAGGTAATTAAACAGTAAAGCCAGAGAGGTGTTGGGCTACTTTCATTGCATGTGTTCAGAGTGAAGTCAGCCATCTAGAATATGTAACATTCTTTTCAACAGCTTTAAAATATTAGAAATAGCCAACTCATATGAAGCATTCTGCTACAGTTGCGTGATCTTCCCAAGTTTAAATAACTGCAGGGGAGAATGGAGCCTGAATTACTGCTTTCTAAACATTTCTATTTGAATTTCAGTGGTTTGGTTGGCCTTGTGGCTGTTTGTCTGCTGGGGGGAAAAGTTGGTAGAAATTCTATGTGAAATATTGCCTTCATGCTGTCTGGATCATTTTGCTTTGGAGAAAGAGAAGTGGCAGTAACTTTTTTTAAAATGTTTATTGCAGTATTAAAGCAATCAGAAAGCTGAGGCTACCTTCTGGGTAGTTCATATGGATGCTAGCCCACTTCCGAACATGATGTTACCAGTCACAGCCCAAAGCTAAATATTTTTTAATGCACTGAACTTTGACATTCTTCTACTTAGAAGACCTCACCCATCTTGCCACAAGTATATTTTTGTCAAAACAGAATAACAATGTAGTGAATGTGCAACTATCCCTAGTTATCTTGGTTATGTTTAGAGATAGCGGTGTTTTTACTTACAACCAAAAGGTTTTGCTTGTCCTCCTTAAAGCACACAGTAATTCAGTTACTATAAGATCAAGTTACCAAAAAGAACTGTTTTGCAATCTAATACTATGCCATTTTCATTAATATATAAAAAAAATAGTAAATCGTTGTAAAATTAATACCTTCCTGTGGGAAATATTAAACTGTTATGTAACAAATCTTTATTAACAGAAAATTGAATACTGTACAACATGTTTTCTTCCATAACCAATTAATGGACAAGTGTATTAACAACAAAACCCTGGCAATTCATGTAAAGTATGTCATTTACATAAATGTATTTAATCATGTGATAGCATGACTGATATAATTATGTCACATGTATAATTGCATGATGATGCAGGTTAGTGCAAACCAAGTCATTTACACGGATAGATGATTGGGTTTATCATATATTCTCCTCCAGCTAGTCTACTAAACAAAGATTATGCATTTTAAAATAAGCCTTAACAAATACCTCAAGTGTGTATATAAATAATTATATTCTTGTCCCCTCTCCATTTTTTTTCTCAATCTGAAGCTACTTTTCCTATCCTCCATTTTCCTGTATATAACAGTTTTCCAATTTATTTGCAATTGCTCTGACTTTTCAGATAAAATGCATTATTTGTCAAATGTATTTTGTTTATTCTAGAGCAGTTAGAATTATTCAAACTTCAGTTCACCTTTTGCCATCTGTCTGAAAGTCCTTGCCAGTTTTATCCTCATTTAAAAAATATAATTTCATTTTTGAGAATGACATTCTTCAGGAGACAGGTTTTAATAAAAATGCAGTTATATGTGCTGAATAGTATCACTCCTATGTCTTACAGCTCTCTTGAAAACAAGAAATGAAATTATTACTGCTAGGAAGCATTCTGAAGAACTTAAAAAAGAATATGACCTCCTTGTAAAAGAACATGAAAAACTACAGGTAGGAGGCAGAGGGGTCTGATTTGTTCAAGCAGATTTTTTAAAATTCAGACAATGACGTTGTATCTTATCCAAGACAACATTCATAAAGACATTTTTAATTCAACATACAGTACTCTTTCAGAATAACAGGAATTCCTTAATGTATTTAGAACACTTGTTAGAATGAAGGTTATTTTCTTTTAAACAATTAACTTCATTAATACTTTAGTAACTTGGTATTCCTAGCATGGCAATGTAGAGGAGGGGGAAAAAGAGAAATTTCTCAGAGTTACTGAATTTGTTTCCTAAAAAAATCACATAGATTAAAAAAAATATTGGATTCAGTGCAGTGTGAACTATAGATGTGAAAAATACTTCTTAGCAAATAGCTAAAACCCTTTTCAGATAAGGAAAATTCATCCATAGTGAACTTTCATATTTGAATTACAATTTATGTGCTAAGTCTTCATTATCAGATTTTACCTCTAAAGCATAAGTTTTACTTTCGGTGTATTATAACAGCTCTTCTCCATCTGTATGATTTTTCCCCGTGTGATTTTGCAATGAAAATTAACCATCTAATAATTGTACTATTTTTTTTCCATACATCTGTTTTATTTTACAGCAACAAACAGGAGCTTCCAGTAAGAAAGATCTTTAAAGCAGAACAAGAACCTATGCAGCAACCTGAATTGTTTATTTGTTTGGTTTTTACTTTACAGGTATATATGGAAAAGCTTTTGGGGTTTTTTTTTAAATAGATTTACTGCATTCATTGCTGAAATATCACAATTTAACAATTAGCTAGACCTTTTTAATTTTGCAGCAATGTTTTTGCCAAATCTACGTTAGTCATGCCAAAAAGTGCAGTGATTCCTTGTCACAAACTCTGTTTGGTTACAAAATACTGATGAGTTGATACAGTGGATTACTGTTCAAACACCACGTCTATATCTCGTTGGGTGCAAGGAACTATTCATAAGTTTTCGCCATTAAGTGGTACACTAAATGCCAATATGTGTTGTTTTTTTAATTTATAAATCATTTTAAGGAATTCTTACTTGCTACTCTGAGATTTTTTTTTTAAAAAAAAAGAAAGTTTAGATACAAAGTATTGTTCTGATGTGGAAATTGCTTTATACATTACTTCAAGCATAAAATTAAGATGAATTAAATCCACTTTGCTAGAAATGATCAGGAACGTCATCAAATTTGGTCAATATAAGAATTAGAATAGTGACGTTATCTAAACATACGGGTGAAAGTAGACAATCGGTAGAAATAATGAGATTGGTTCAAAGCAGCCTTTCTGAACCAGATGTTTTGAGACTACTACTCTTAAAATTACTAGCTGATTTCCTCATTTGGGGAATTCCTGCCCAACTACATCTGGTAGCTGTCGTATCGGAGAAGGATTGTGTACTTTATTTTTATATATTGAAGGAGATCTATAAATTTAGTTCCAGTCTGTAATTTTTTCACTTAACATGTTCAAGAGTTTGCATAGATATTTGTCAGGATCTCATGTTCCACTTTTGAGGGGGGAAATTAAGCAGTGTTTACTAAGTTGCCTTTTCTGTGATTAATTGCACTGTACTTGGAGTCCGACATGTTTCTCCAGAGGATACAACAGAGGTTTTAGGTAAAAAGAAGGGCTCTTCTGATGCTACTCCAGAAGATCTCTTAACCGTCCTGAGCAACTTTACAAAGAGAATTTGCAATTGATGAAAATTGTTTTACCACTTGCTTCCGCTTTCACAGGGAAACGCTACTGAATACAAACCTGAAGGCAGCTTACTGCTTTCATTATTCCCATTTCAATGGGTTGCCTTTTCCATATTTGTGTCACTATTTTACTTGAATGTTTGTTTCTTAATAAAGAGATGTTTAAACTTTGTTTGGTCTTCATAAAGGAACAATTCTTGTAACTCAGACATAATTATATTAGAAATGAGTTGGACAAAATTAGTTAGATGCAGGGTTCAAGACAGTACATTTGCCTGGAATAGTGTCAAAAACATGAAATAATTTATTTTAAAATAAAACAAATATTTAGATCTTATTTTCAGTACATATAGGCAGAAGCTTTTTTGAGACTCCAAAGCATTGACTACTACTTATCTCTGCAATTTATAGTAGTTGCAATCACTTCATCTCACTGTCTTAGAGGATCTTGACTCGGTCAGAAACATAAGAAATACAAAGTTTTTGTATAACGTATTATGAAGGCATTTTAAATGCTGTCTTTTAAAGATTACACTTTATGGTAACCCTAACTGTAAATAGGTTTGTTGCTGAATATTGATATGACATGCTGTAACGGAACAGACTGAAGGGGATGTGGGGCGGGAGAAATACTCTGCTAATTGAGAATATGCAATTGGTAGCAGAATGTCCAATCTATTCTTTATTGTGATAGGAACCAATTGGAGTTTCCAAACTTTCATTTGTCTCTTAAGCTTTAAGAAAATAATTTTAAATTTGTTTGAGGTTGCATCGCATCCTGTTGTAGTAAATTGTGACTTCTAAATTAAATAGAGATGCTAAGAAGAAGTAAAGGATGCAGAACTCACTGAATAAGAAAAATAAAGTTGTATTCTTCTGTCTCCATGTTATGAAATAAATTACATTTCATGGAAGTTATGAATATTATCCACTCTGCCCTTTGAATTAATCTAGTACAGCAGAGTTCTCCTGTTTGGAAAATGTAGTAAAAAATGGAGAAATCTGCAAAATTTTGTCAGCGAGTGCCAAGATACACATCTCTTGACATGACAATGCTAACTAAGCTATCATTTTTCTGGATGCTTATTTTTGAAGATACTATATTTCATACTATATTATTTGAAAGGGAAATTCTCCCTATAGAAAGGGAAACTGCAGAATATAAGGCCTAATTAAATAAACAGAAAAAGCACAAACAACTACTATTGGAGAAATTCTGGTGCACACAAACCATCTATATTTTATCTACATTTATCTAGCTATCTAATCTATTATCAGCTATCTTATCTACTATCTTATGTATCTTGTCTGTCGGTCTGTCATAAAATAGTAATGTTCCTTGCAGTGGGAAGTATAAACTTCAATTTGCTGAAGTACCACTTCCTTGCAATGTGAAGATATGGGTAGCATGAACATATTGCAAATTAATTGTTGCGAAAGATCGCCCATAAATTGAAAATTGCTAAAAGGAACAACAATAATAAATTGGCAGTAGCTTTTCCATACCGTATACACTTAGTAAAACAGCTCTGGTATAATGCCCTGGTTTTGATTGCTAACAACTGCTCATATTAGTCTCAAATTAACTCTACAAACATCTAAAGTATTTGGGATTACGTAGTTATTTTGAAGAGGCGAGAGACACAAAGGACCTGTATGGATTTTGGAGGTGAACAAGAGGCCCATTATATGCCTCGTTCGGTTTAGCCAGACAGCCAGGCCAGGTGTTTTCACCGTCGCACACAAAGACTTGCCTGTGCTCAATTCTTTAGAAAGTAAATATTGTGGAAGCCCCTCCATAAGGATGGAGGACGGTAAAGTTATGTCCCAGGAAAGCTTTCTGAGAACGTAGTAAGCTTTCAAGGAAAAGGAGTTTCCATCCAGTTCATGTTTAAATCAGCTGAAAAACAGCCTCAAAACAAACGAGGGGAAATTGGATGAAATGTGTTTGCGGTATCAGGAAAACAACACTCTTGGCTATAACATTGATTTAGGAGACAGCCAAAGGTTTAATGCTTGTACTGTATACTCTTTTGACACATTTTCACTTCAGTTTTGGGTACATCGACCCGTAGGGAGTATGCATTGTGTCAAGACTTTTTGCAAGCGTATGAGATTGAATACAGGTAGTCCTTAAATTACAAAGATTCATTTAGTGACTGTTAACAATGGCACTGGGGGGAAAAAATGACGATTTTTCACTTGACAACCATTGCAGCATGCCCCTGGTTACATAAATCAAAATTCAAACACTTGGCAACTGGCTCCTATATATGACGGTCGCAATTTCCTGGGGTCATGTGATCACTACGACCTTCTGACCAGCAAAATCAATGGGGAAGGTAGATTCACTGAACAACCATGTTACTAGCTTAACAACTGCAGTGATTCACTTAAGAACTGCAGCAAGAAAGGTGGTAAAATGGGGCAAAACTCAACAAATGTCTCACTTAGCAACAGAAATTTGGGGCTCAATTATGGTTGTATGTCGAGGACTACCTATATTTGGCAGACTTCTGCTTTTCCGCTCTTGTGATCTATCCCTTAGGGCAGGATCATGTTATAATGCTACTTTTAAGATCTGACTCAGTGTTTTTCAGCCTTGGGAACGTTATAGGTGGACTTCAGCTCCCAGAATTCCCCAGCCAGCGTGAGGAATTCTGGGAATTGAAGTCCGGCCATTTTAAATTGCCAAAGCTGAGGGACAATGATCTGGATCACTGGTCTAAGTCTAGGATTTCATCGCACTCCCAATGCTGTTTAATATGAGGGGTTCTTGATGCTCTCTGAGCTCAGTTGTTTCATTACCCAACTCGGTAACATCATCAGTGCCACCAGTAGTAAGGAGTGAATTTTGAGGTTCTTTGAGGGAAAAAAAGAGAAAAGTGCGGAAAAGAAAAGGGGAAAAAGAAATAAAAGGCACTGACTTCCGATTCCCTTCAGTGCAGTAGAATAAGGCATTAACATGAAACCTCAACTTTTTACTTTTACATAATACTTTAAACTAGCCATTTCTATAACAACAAATCTATCTCATTGGTAAAACCCAAAATCAAAGTTTCAGGGGGTTTTTTTTCCCGTCTCAAGCACAAAATCCAGAAGTGGTTTCCAAGTAGAAATAAAACTATTTGTATTTTTTTTTCCCTTTGATCAAAGCTGTCAATTGAGCCATCTCTGCTAACTCCATCCATTTTTGCAGCCGTTCATCCATTGTAAGGGATCGAAATGTCCTTCCATTTTTGTGCATAAAGTAAAACTGCTGCCATCAACATATATAACATCAAAGTTTCCCATTTTTTTCCCAGTCTTTTTCCCCTAAACCCAAAACAAAAGTTTTGGGTTTTACCTTTACATTCACTTTAAGAATTTTCTGTATTAGAATATGAGTCCTACTCCCAATATTTCTTTGCTTTATCGCACATCCACCATAAAAATCCCTTCTTTACATTTACAACATTCATTTCAAATGGCTTTATGCATTCTTGACAACTTGTCCAGAGTTAAATACCCAGGATAGATCAACTTATAGAAATTTTAAGTTATAATTTAAATTTAATTTTAAAACTCTCTTCCACATGTGCTCCCATTGTTCAAGCATTACATTAGATCCAAAGTTCCTTGCCCACTGCTGAATCGTACAATGGTTTTTACTTGTTCATTTTCCAGATTTAAATCCATAACATTTTTATAGACTAGATGTGTTCAGCAGGAGAGACTATCGTAAGTAGGCATCCATATATACACAGCCACTCTCTCTCTCTGTTTCCAATGCAACTTTCTCTGGTGGAAATCAATATTATAGAGTCAATATTACAGCCTTTGAGAAGCAGGGAAACGAGATCTAATTTGATCTAGTCTTCAAACAGAAACGGGGATTTCAGAATTAGATATTGCTCTTTTTTTCCCCCCTCCACTCAAGAAAAATAGAAGCCGTGGCTGTTTTGATTTGTAACCTGCCTGCCACTCATTTATTTTCGCCTTTTTATCACTACTCTCAAAGGTTTTCCATAATGCAACTGGACATTTTGGGGGAGGTTCCCCCCCCCCACTTAAAACCATTTTGCTTCTTGTCCAAGAAGTTTCTTCAGTCATTGGATGGGAAGGGAAACATTTTTTTTTTCCAAAAAAGTTTGTATTTTAATTTCTCATAAAACCTATTTAAATGTACAATCTTTCATCCATCCTTTTCCATTCATCTTTTAACTTTCATTTTTAGTTGCTCGGGGCTGCTCTTTTACCATTTACCCTCCTTTATTTTACCACAACTTTTCCTCCTCTCCTCCCCTTCTCCTCCTTCCTCTATCTCTGTGATGGCGAATCTTTGGCACGCGTGCCACAGGTCGCACACAGAGCCATATCAGTGGGCACATGAGCTCAGCTCTGGCATGGATGTGCGCACCAGCCAGATGATTTCCGGGCCTCCATGGAGGGTGGGGAAGGCCTGTTTTTCAATCTCCCCAGGCTCCAGAGCCTTTCTAGGACCCTGGGGAGGGCAAAAACAGCCTTCCCCACCCCAACCCCCCAGAGGCAAACGGGCCTTTTCCAGACTCCGGAGGGCCTCGAGGAGGGTGGGGAAGGCCGTTTTTGTCCTCCCCAGGCTACTAGAAAGCTTCTGGAGCCTGGGGAGGGCGAAAAACAGGCCTACTAGACCCACAGTGCACATCGCGTGCCAAAAGCGGGGGGAGCGCAATGGGGTTGCCCGTGCATGCACAGGAGGTGGGGCGCATAGATTTATGGGTGTGGGCACATGTGTGACCCCCCCACCTGCGCTCCCCCCGTTTCTGGCACGTGATGGCTAAAAGGTTAGCCATCACTGCTCTGTCTCTTCCTACTTTCTTCGTTCTTCCTCTCTCTTTCCTACTTCCCCTTCCCTTCCCCCACTCCTTCCTTCTACCTCCCTTTCTGACCCTCTCTCCTACTCCTCTTTCCCCTCCCTTTTCTTCCTTTCCCTTTCTTCCATCTCTCCCTTTCCTCTCCTCTCTTCTCCCTTCCTTCCTTCCTCTCTACTCCTTTCCCTCTCTCTTGTTGGGAAGGGAAACATTTTTAAAGGGGAAAGAAACCCCCAAGAAAGTCCAGTTGTTGAGTGGGAACATTTTTGGGGCAAATTGTAACTTGGATGATTGAGAATCTTTTTTAAAAAAAATTTGATTTATATGCCGCCCTTCTCCGGAGACTCAGGGCAGCTTACAATGCGTTACACACATTTATTAGGATTCAATATCCAAAGTGAAAAGAGGAACTGAGGGGTGGGGGGGCTCTTTGGATCCTGGAGAAGAAGACGATACTTAAAACTGGAAAAAGGATATGTTTGCCCCCTCCCCAATTTTTCCACTTTTTAAAGTAAGAGTCGTCTCCAAGATCCAAACAGCTCCTTTTCCACTTTGGGTCCTGGATCCTAATAAATGTGTGTCAAGAGTCTCAATCATCGAAGTCACAATTTGCCCCAAAAATATCCGTGCTCCCCCCCCCCCAAAAAAAGGCAACTGGATTTTTTTGGGTTTTTTTTTCCTTTGAAAATGTTTCCCTTCCCATCCAATGACTGAAGAAACTTCTTGGATGAGAAGCCAAATGGTTTTAAGGGGGGGTGGGGATCTCAAAATGTCCAGTGGCCATTCAGCCAGGCACCCAACTTTCCAAGGGGTGAGAAAGAGGTGGGGCTATTTCCCAACTTTTCAAGGGGCGAGAAAGAGGAGGGGCTGCTTCCAAATTTTCCAAGGGGCGAGAAAGAGGGAGGGCTGCTTCCCAACTTTCCAAGGGGTGTGAAAGGGGGGGGCTGCTTCCCAATTTTCCAAGAGGTGAGAAAGAGGGGGGGCTGCTTCCCAACTTTCCAAGGGGTGTGAAAGAGGGGGGGCTGCTTCCCAACTTTCCAAGGGGTGAGAAAGAGGGGGGTCTGCTTCCCAACTTTCCAAGGGGTGAGAAAGAGGGGGGTCTGCTTCCCAACTTTCCAAGGGGTGTGAAAGAGGGGGGGCTGCTTCCCAACTTTCCAAGGGGTGAGAAAGAGGGGGGTCTGCTTCCCAACTTTCCAAGGGGTGTGAAAGAGGGGGGGCTGCTTCCCAACTTTCCAAGGGGTGTGAAAGAGGGGGGGCTGCTTCCCAACTTTCCAAGGGGTGAGAAAGAGGGGGGGCTGCTTCCCAACTTTCCAAGGGGTGTGAAAGAGGGGGGGCTGCTTCCCAACTTTCCAAGGGGCGAGAAAGAGGGGGGGCTACTTCCCAACTTTCCAAGGGGCGAGAAAGAGGGGGGGCTGTTTCCCAACTTTCCAAGGGGTGAGAAAGAGGGGGGGCTGCTTCCCAACTTTCCAAGGGGTGTGAAAGAGGGGGGGCTGCTTCCCAACTTTCCAAGGGGTGTGAAAGAGGGGGGGCTGCTTCCCAACTTTCCAAGGGGCGAGAAAGAGGGGGGGCTGCTTCCCAACTTTCCAAGGGGTGAGAAAGAGGGGGGGCTGCTTCCCAACTTTCCAAGGGGTGTGAAAGAGGGGGGGCTGCTTCCCAACTTTCCAAGGGGCGAGAAAGAGGGGGGGCTACTTCCCAACTTTCCAAGGGGCGAGAAAGAGGGGGGGCTGTTTCCCAACTTTCCAAGGGGCGAGAAAAAGGGGGGCTGCTTCCCAACTTTCCAAGGGGCGAGAAAGAGGGGGGCGAACCCCAATTCTCAGCGGCGGGTCCCTCAGACTCTCCCCCGCCCCCTCCCCCAGCCCACCGCAGCCCATCCAAACGACCCCTCGGTTCCGAGGCAGGAAGGGCAGCGAGTGCAGAGCCGGCCGGCCCGGCGAGAGGGAGGCGTCGGTGGGCAAGGCAGGCGGGTCTCCGCCCGGCAGCCGGACGGCTCTGTTTGCCTGTAAATAAAGGCGAAGCGTCCGAAGCGGAGATGGCGGTATAAAAGCGGCTGCCACGGGGGTCACCCCGCCTGGCCGACAGCTGGGGCTCCGGGCGCAGCAGGAGGAGGAGGAGGTGGAGGTAAAGAGACGCCGAGGGGTCCCCGGGTGGGGAAGGGTCGCCCAGGCAGGTTGGGCTGAGGAGGAGGAGGAGGAGAAGCCAGGCGCTCTTCAGACCTCGGACAGCGCTCGAGGGGAGAACCAGGAAGGAGGGGAAGGGGAAGGGACGCGGCTGAGGAAACAAGAGGGAGGGGGGGGGTCTCGGAAAGTAAAAAGTAAAAAGTTGCGCAATTCCCGAAGTGAGGCGTGAGGGGATGGGGGGGGGGGGTCCGGCCCAGGGAGCGAAAGATTCTCAGGGTGCTCCAGTTGACTCGCCCCTCGGATATCCTCGCCCCCCGGCCCCTTTCACCCCTCAGTCCCTGTCCCCCCCCCCGGTCGTTTTCGCCTCTTAGCTCCACAGCCCCCCTCAGCTCTCAGCCCCCTCCTCTCTCCCCTCAGCCCCCCTATGCTTCTCATCCGCCCCTCAGGAACCCTCAGGGGCCCCTGCCCCTTTTGCCCCTCAGCCCCCTTTTGTCCCTTAGGGCCCCTCACTCTCCAGCCCCCTTTTGCCTCTCAGTCCCCTTCATCCTCAGCCCCCTTTTGTCCCTCAGGGCCCCTCACTCTCCAGCCCCCTTTTGCCTTTCAGCCCCCTTTTGACCCTCAGGGCCCCTCATTTTCCAGCCCCCTTTTGCCTCTCAGTACCCCTCAGCCC
This sequence comes from Masticophis lateralis, assembly GCA_030761175.1. Lineage (NCBI taxonomy): Eukaryota > Metazoa > Chordata > Lepidosauria > Squamata > Colubridae > Masticophis > Masticophis lateralis. The sequence goes on along the minus strand of JAUDYJ010000006.1, from coordinate 88,030,675 downwards.
TCCTGTGCCCCTCATTCCCCCTCGCCCTTCAGGACCCTTCAGGGCCCCTTGCCCCAGCCCCTTTGCCTCTCAGCCCCCTTCATTCCTCCTTCACCCCACAGGGTCCCTGAAGTCCCCTCACCCTCCAGCCCTTTTTTCCTCTCACCAGACCATTCACCGCTCGCCCCCCCTCTTCCCCAGCCCTCTGTTCCCCCGCCCTCCTATATCCCTCAGACCCCCCCCCCTCATCCCTCAGGGCCCTTCAGGGCCCCTCACCTTTCAGCCCTTTTTTCTTCTCAGCCCCCCTCAGGCTCCTTCCCTCCAAGCCCCCTCCCCATGCCTTGCATTGTCCTAGCCCCTCAGCCCTCTTCACCCCCAGCTCCTTTCAAAGCCCTTCACCCTCCACCTTCCACCCTAAGGGCCCCTTGCCCCCCAGCCCCCTCTCAGCACCCCTCTCTCCCAAGTCTCCTGTCCCTCAGTCCTTCTCCCCATGCCTCCCACCCTCCCTCGTTCCTCCTAGCCCCTCAGCCCCCTTCACCCCCAGCTCCTTTCAAACCCCTTCAGCCTCCACCCTCAGGGCCCGTTGACCCCCCCCAACCTCCTTTCAGCATCCCTCTCCCCCAAGTCTCCTGTCCCTCAGCCCCCCTCCCCATGCCTCCCACCCTCCTTCATTCCTCCTAGCCCCTCAGCCTATTTCACCCCATCTCCTTTCAAACCCCTTCACCCTCCACCCTCAAGGCCTCTTGACCCCCCCCCAGCCCCCTCTCAGCACTCCTCTCCCCCAAATCTCCTGTTCCTCAGTCCCTCTCCTCATGCCTCCCATCCTCCCTCGTTCCTCCTAGCCCCTCAGCCCCTTTCGCCTTCAGCTCTTTTCAAACCACTTCACCCTCCACCCTCAGGGCCCCTTGACCCCCCAAACCTCCTCTCAGCACCCCTCTCCCCCAAGTCTCCTGTCCCCCAGCCCCCCTCCCCATACCTCCCATCCTCCCTTGTTCCTCCTAGCCCCTCAGCCCCTTTCACCCCCAACTCCTTTCAAACCCCTTCACCCTCCACCCTCAAGGCCTCTTGACCCCCCCCAGCCCCCTCTCAGCACTCCTCTCCCCCAAATCTCCTGTTCCTCAGTCCCTCTCCTCATGCCTCCCATCCTCCCTCGTTCCTCCTAGCCCCTCAGCCCCTTTCGCCTTCAGCTCTTTTCAAACCACTTCACCCTCCACCCTCAGGGCCCCTTGACCCCCCGAACCTCCTCTCAGCACCCCTCTCCCCCAAGTCTCCTGTCCCCCAGCCCCCCTCCCCATACCTCCCATCCTCCCTTGTTCCTCCTAGCCCCTCAGCCCCTTTCACCCCCAACTCCTTTCAAACCCCTTCAGCCTCCACCCTCAGGGCCCCTTGACCCCCCCCAACCCCTCTTGCCCCTCAGCACCCCTCCCTCCACAAGTCTCCTGCCCCACAGCCCCCTCAGCCTCCATCTCACCCCAGACTATCCTCAACTCTCCCGAGAGAAAGAAAAGCGCCTGGTTGGGAACTCCAGCTTCTGATCAGAACCCTTGCTTGGCTTGCAAAGAGCCTCAGGCCAGGCAGAGGAGTAGGAGAGCGGGCCCCAGATAGGCCGTGGGCAGGATCTGGCCTGGTCCAAGGGCTGCAAAAGTCCCAAGTGTAGGCTTTGTTCGGGGTGCATGTTGTGCTTTGATGGCTGGCTGCCTCCAAGTCCGTTTTCGGAAGACTGGTTGTCTCCATCGTTGTCTTTCCAGCTGGCGAGGGAAGGCCATGGCAGCCAACGGCGGGGCAGACGGAGGCTTCCAAGATCGCTACCTGGTGAGCCGACCCATCTACAACGAGCCCAGCTTCCAGGAGGAGAACGAGAAGAAGCTGGTGGTGCCCAAAACGCTCCGGGAACGAGTCCAGAATTCCTGCAGGTAATGAACGGAGCCCGGCTGGCCGGCCTAGATTTGGGGAAGTGTTGTGACCCAAGACCAGTAGGGCTGGGTGAGGGCCAGGGGTGCATCTCGCTTAGTTATTTGGGCAAGTGGCCGTTGTTTTTTTTTTCCTTCGGCAGCTGTTCGAGAAAAAAAGCCTTGCAAATCACTAAGACCTTCTTCCCTATCCTGGAGTGGCTGCCCAAATATAGGATTAAGGAATGGCTCCTCAATGATATAATTTCGGGCATCAGTACGGGACTTGTGGCTACTTTACAAGGTAAGAGGGGGGGGACACACCTGTCACCTCAGGAATTGAAGAGGTTGGAGCTGTAAACCTAAGATGAACTGGGCTATACTGGGCTATTCCAGCTCTCTCGCTCTCACTTCATCTTTCTTTCTTTCTTTTTCTTTCGTTCTTTCTTTCTTTCTCTCTCTCTCTCTGCTCTCTCTTTCTCTCTCTCTCTCTTTGCTCTCTCTCTCTTTCTTTCTCTCTCTCTACATTTCTCTCTCTCTTTCTCTCTCTCTTTGCTCTCTTTCTTTTTCTTTCTTTCTCTCTCTCCATCTCTCTTTTTCTCAGTCTTTCTCTCTCTCTCTCTCTCTTTGCTCTCTATTTATCTTTCTCTTTCTTTCTCTCTCTTTTTCTCTCTCTCTCTTTCTCTCTCTCTCTTTGCTCTCTTTCTTTTTCTTTCTCTCTCTCCATCTCTCTTTGCTCTCTCTCTCTCTCTCTTTCTCTCTCTCTACATTTCTCTCTCTCTTTGCTCTCTTTCTTTTTCTTTCTCTCTCTCTCTCCATCTCTCTTTTTCTCGGTCTTTCTCTGTCTTTCTTTCTTTCTCTCTTTCTCTATTTGGATCAAAGAAAGATCCATCAATTAAGCAGAAACTTTCTGAAAGTTAGAACCATTAACCAGAAGAATGACTTGCCTCCACAAGCTGTGAATGCTTCAACACTGGAGGTTTTTAAGAAGAGATTGGACAACCATTAGACCCCCGAGGTCCCTTCTAACTCTGTTATTCTTTATTGTGTTCTATATTTAACAGGGTTTGTTTTTTCATCACTATAACTCAAAACAATTTGAATCATTTTACAATTAAGCTGACTTGGATGTTTTCCTAGCTTTAAATGTTGCTAAGTTTTACGTGGATGTCTTTTCATATTCGCGATCCTAAAGTTTGTAGATTTTTCAGCTCATTTCTTATTTCATTCCACTTAAATACTGCACAATCCAAAGCAATTCTGGTTTGCTTCTTAGTAAACATTTCCTGCTGAATGTTTACACCTAGCATGCTATCTAGATGTACAAGGAGTGAAGCTCAGATGCGAAATACAAATGCAGGTAGTTCTCATTTGCCATCATTAAGCATGGAGGTTGCTAATCAAATTGTCCTGTGACTGCTGTCCAATTTTACAACATTGCTTCTCGTGGTCATTAAGAAAATCTTGCTTCCACCATTCACTTTGATAGTTGGAAACCCCCGGAAGGTAAAAAGAGAGGACCATGTGACTTCTCTAACATGGTCATAAATACATGCCAGTTGCCAAGTGTGGGGACATTGAAATGGTCATAAGTGTGAGACGCAGTCAATTTTTTTCCAGCGCTTTCATAACTTTGAATGATTGCTCGACGAACAGTTGTAATAATCTACCTATACAGATTATATTTGTGTATTAAAGAATAGGGTATTTATATTAACGTATTGTAACCAGGGGTGAAATCCAACAGGTGCTGACAGGTTCTGGAGAACCGGTAGAGGAAATTTTGAGCAGTTCGGAAAACCAGCAAATGCCACCTCAGGCTGGCCTCAGAGTGGGGTGGGAATGGAGATTTTGCAATATCCTTCCCCCTGGAGTGGGGTGGGAACGGAGATTTTGCAGTATCCTTCCCCCTGGAGTGGGGTGGGAATGGAAATTTTGCTTCCCTCTGGAGTGGGGTGGGAATGGAGATTTTGCAGTGTCCTTCCCCCTGGACTGGGGTGGGAATTGAAATTTTTTTAGTATCCTTCCCCCTGGAGTGGGGTGGGAATGGTGATTTTGCAATATCCTTCCCCCAGAAGTGGGGTGGGAATGGAGATTTTGCAGTATCCTTCCCCCTGGAGTGAGGTGGGAATGGAGATTTTGCATTTTTCCCCTGCCACGCCCACCAAGCCACATCACGCCCACCAAGCCACAGAACCGGTAGTAAAAAAAATTTGAATTTCACCACTGATTGTAACTGTCTTTAAAATACTTCAGAATATGATTTAACATTTTTTTTTTTAAACAAATTCTATCCTACCCAGGTTTAGCATATGCCTTACTGGCTGCCGTTCCAATTGGATATGGACTCTACTCTGCATTTTTCCCCATCTTGACGTACTTCTTCTTAGGAACATCAAGACACATCTCTGTTGGTAACTGAATTTTTTTTTAAAAAAAATTTAATAGCCGACATATATTTCTTTGAGAAGGCTATTTTTTATTCCATTTCATGGAAGTTTCGGTGCATTCGGTTTGCTTTAATAGGCTTTTCTATGATGGTGAGTTTGGGCCATATTTAAACTCTTCATTCTGCTCCATGTTTCTCCACATATAATGGCTGGGAATAACATCCACATTTGAGATGCGCATCATAGGCTCTCTACTTTTACTAATGGCAGAACGTAGCTATTATTAGCAGACGTTACTTAGTTCAAATACAGACAGTATCCCATAAGCCTCACAATAATACTGAGGAATCTCCTCTCCCCGACTAACAGCTTTAATACTTGTTTGAGTCCCCACCTGAGCAGAAAGGCACCATACAACTTGAATAAACAAATAAGTTCTATTATTATGATTTAAATTAAGGTACACCTGGGAACATAATACAAAAAATGCATTTTATGGATATTCCTTGTCTTATGACTGCAATGGCATGTCCGTCTATTATGGTAGTATGGACTATCGACTTTAAATTAGAATAACAAGCCAAAAGGCATGATTTCTGAACTTGTCTTGTTCCCCATGAGATCTACATGGCCCTGACTCGGTTGGTTTTTGTAAAAACTGGCTCCCTTAACTGGCCCAAGGGCAGGGTGTAGCGATCCGTTTCCTGATGGCTGTTAGTTGGGAATAATTTTATTTAGTTATCTTTTCCTAATGTGCACTATGTACTGTATTCTTCTGTTGATGTTGTTAATGTTACTTCTTAATTTCTTACCTGATGTTTTAATTCTATGCTATTAGCTGCCCAGAATCATTTGATGACTGAGATAACGTACAGCTTGCATAGACAGATGACAGATGTAGATAGATAGATAGATAGATAGATAGATAGATAGATAGATAGATAGATAGATAGATGATAGGTGGATGGATGGATTGATGGATGGATGGATGGATGGATAGATAGATAGATGATAGGTGGATGGATGGATGGATGGATAGATAGATAGATGGATGGATGGATGATAGATGGGTGGATGGGTGGATGGGTGGATGGACAGATGGATGGATGGATGGATAGATAGATAGATGATAGGTGGATGGATGGATGGATGGATAGATAGATAGATGGATGGATGGATGATAGATGGGTGGATGGGTGGATGGGTGGATGGGTGGATGGACAGATGGATGGATAATAGGTAGATGATAGGTGGATGGATAGAGGGATAGATGGATGGATGGATGGATAGATGATAGATAGATAGATGATAGATGGATGGGTGGGTGGATGGGTGGATGGATAGATAGATAGATGATAGATGGATAGATAGATAGATAGATGATAGGCGGATGGATGGATGGATGGATGGATAGATAGATAGATAGATAGATAGATGGATGATAGATGGATGGATGGATGGGTGGATGGACGGATGGGTGGGTGGATGAATGGACAGATGGATGGATGGATGGATGGATAGATAGATAGATAGATAGATAGATAGATAGATAGATAGATGGATGATAGATGGATGGATGGATAGATAGATAGATAGATAGGTAGATAGATGGATGGATGGTAGGTGGATGGATGGATGGATGGATAGATAGAAGGATAGATAGATACATAGATACATAGATGGATGGATGATAGATGGGTGGATGGGTGGATGGACGGATGGGTGGATGGATGGATGGATGGATGGATGGATGGATGGATGATAGGTGGATGGATGGATAGATAGATGCTAATATGGTGCTGAATATTCTTACTGGGTTTCTGTCTAGTTTCATTCTTATTAAAGGTTATATCAAGTTAGAGAGACGTGTAAGTTTATCATGTCACTGGACTGGCAGAAGCATCTTTTTTTCCCACCTCCTTCTCATGGGACCCCCAGCATTCAGCATCCAAATATATATAAAGGGCTGAACATTGAGGATCCCACTGGATATAGTGAACTGTCACAGGGGAAAGAAGCCTCTATAAAGCTGGCCTACGTTTCTTCTGTGTGGTTGATTATAACTATAGATGACGCCTCTACCGTTTACATATAGCTAAAGGTAAAACCAAGCCATCATTAATTATTGGGTTTGAAAATGGAATAGAAATGGAGCTCTTCCTGCTCTTAAAACTTAGCCCTGTGATGGCGAATGTATGGCAGACGTGCCACAGGTGGCATGCGAAGCCATATCAGTGGGCATGCGAGCTCAGCTCTGACACGCATGTGCATGCCAGCCAGCTAATTTTTAGGCTTTTTGGGCCCACCGGAAGTAGGGTGTTTCCTGCCTCCGGAGGGCCTGGGGTGGGGGTGGGGAAGGCCCGTTTTTTGCTCTCCCCAGGCTCCAGAGCCTTTCTAGGAGCCTGGGGAGGGCGAAAATGGCCTTCCCCACTCCCCCAGAGGACTTCCGGAGGCCGGAAACGGCCCATTTGCCAACTTCCGGTGAGGCCGGACATCCTGTTTGTTGTTTTCCTCAGCCTCCAGAGCCTCTCTAGGAGCCTGGGGAGGGCGAAAACGGCCTTCCCCACCCCTCCACCCCAAAGGCCCTCCGGAGGCCAGAAACTGCCGCTTCCCGACTTCCAGTCCCACTACCCCCACGCTCCCCCACTTTTGGCACACAATGGCCATCACCGCCTTAGCCATTACACTGGCTTTCAAATATAATTTTAAAGATATATATGTGTATTTTATACTTCTTTTCAACAGGACCTTTCCCTGTGGTCAGTTTAATGGTGGGCTCTGTAGTACTGGGCATGGCCCCAGATGAGAAATTCCCCCTGGTGCATAGTAATATGACAGGAATGAACGGAACAGCCGGGATAGACATCGCTTCTAGAGACGCCCAACGGGTGCTTATTTCCAGCACTGTCACCTTCCTGGTTGGCATTATCCAGGTAATAAAACCAGACGAAGCCGTCTCAAAATATTGCTACTTATTTAACTGGGGAAAATGTTCTCTTTTTTCTTTAAAGTTTCAGTTTCCACATGATTTATTTCTCCGAAAATAAGACTCTGTCTTATATTTTTTTTGAACCCTGAAGTAAGCGCTTGGCCTTATTTTTGGGGAGGTCTTATTATTTTGGGGCGCATGGAGCAAGATGGGGTTCCTCTTGCCGTCTTAACTGATTTCCCATTCTGCGTTTAAATATTTTCGGGGAGGGCTTATTTTCAGGGGGAGGCTTATTTTAGCGCATGCGCTCAAAAGCCCGATTGGGCTTATTATCAGGGGAGGTCTTATTTTCGGGGAAACAGGGTAGTTTTGCATAACTGATGTTCTGTACTGCATTGGTAAGGCCACACTTGAAGTACTGTACTCTGTCCAGTTCTGGTTTCCACAATACAAAAAAAGTATGCCGAGACCCCAAAAAGACTACAGAGAAGAGCAACAAAGATGATGAGGGGATTGGAGGCTAAAACTGTATAATGAACTATTGAACTGAATATTCTAGCCCAGAGGTGTCAAACTGAAGGTCCACAGGCCGGATCTGGCCCGTGATGTGGTTGGATCCGGCCCATGGGACCGTTCTGGAAAATGTAAGGAAAATGTAGGCCTGCGTCACTTTGGCCCGGTCTACCCAATGCAAAGCGGAAACATGCCAGCAGTTTGCCACACCCACCCAGTCAGCCACGCTCTGTGAGTGGTGTCAAGCTGACCACACCCACCCAGTCAGCCACGCCCAGTGAATGGCGTGAAGCTGGCCACACCCATCCAGTCGGCCCTGCCTGTCCGGCCCCCCGAGATCACTGTTTTCCAACCCTTGAAAGGTTGTCACAGGAAAAAGGGGGTCCATTTATTCTCCAAAATACCTGAAGGCAGAAAAAGAAGTAACAGGGGGAAGATCACAAAAGAAAAAAGCTTCCTCTTATGACCATTTCTTTGATTTTTTTAAAAGGAATCCTCTTCAAGTACTTCGAGCTGTCTCCTAATTATGGGAGAGAATTCTGTGAACATTTGAAAACAGGATGGATGCTATAATAGAAGTCAGGAATTAAGGGCGGAGAGGGTGATATTGTGTTTTCTGTATTAAGAAGAGATAAGATAAGATGTGGAAGATCAATTAAGTTAAAGGGTTTCAATGTAAGAATGGAATAAGTTGAAGTTTATTGTTTTTAACCAAAAAATGGATTATAAGAAATATATTTTATAAATGGAGAAATAAAATCATGAATTGAAGCAATGCTAAGAAATTAGGATTTGAAAGGTGGATAGTGTGTAAGTATTAAGAAGCGATTAAGATAAGATAAAAAAAATAGAGAAAAAAGAATATTATGGCAGAAAATGAAATATGTAAATTGTATCTGGAAAAAACAAAAAAGAAGATTGGAATAGATTATAAAAATCAATATATAATTATGTTATAAGTTGTAAAAGATGTGACCCGGTCAATACTCTATTCATAAAATATGTATGTAAAAGATAAATTTAATAAAACTTGTCTTAAAAAAAAGAAAAAGAAAACAGGATGGAAAGGAGATTTTGCATTTTTAAAGTGTAGATGTGAGAATAATTTAAATATTGAGTGGATAAAGCCTCTTTGGATTATATCATTTGGTAGGCAGATCTCAACAGACAAGAAGTTCCTCAGTGGAAAAAAATTCTCCTAATCCATGAAGGGGAAAGAACAAGGAAATGATGGGCAGGATCTGAAAGACACGTGAATACTTTCTATAAAAAGTAATCAGGAAATCCTGATTACTTTCAAAGACAATAGCACTAAGCCTGCTTCTGGAAAACTCTTTAGTGGCTCTTGTGGATTCTCATAACAATTGGTAGCATCTCTATTTTGAACAAGATATTCAAAAGATTGACAGTGCCAGGAATTTTTAGATTCAGCTGCTATTCATCCAGGGATGAGTTTAAGTTGTATCTAGGAGTAGTAAGTCCTTCTCTGAATATAGGTCACCTAATTCCCTACTTTTTATAATAATACAACTATTGCATTTAATCATTATAAAGGTAGTCCTCGACTTACAACCACAATCGGGCCCAGAATTTATGCTGCTATGTGAAAAATTTGTTAACAGCTTTGCCCCATTTTACAACTTTTCTTGCCACATTTGTTTTATTTATTATTTATTTATTTATTTATTAGATTTATATACCGCCCTTCTCCTTACGGACTCAGGGCGGTGCACAGCCAATTTAAAAAACAAATACACAAAAATTAAAATTTCCTAAAAAACATTTATAAATAGCTGTAAAAATTAAAAACAGGTCAATTAAAAATAGTAAAAACTCTAAAAGTGATAAAATATTTACAAGAATCAGGCTAAGCCGGCAAGCTGAAAGAGATGGGTTTTTAAAGCCCGCCGGAAAATCAGGAGGTCAGAAATTGTTCTTAACTCTGGAGGCAGATCATTCCAGAGGGTAGGTGCTGCCACAGAGAAGGCTCTCCCCCTGGGGGTCGCCAGCCGGCATTGTCTGGCTGACGGCACCCTGAGGAGGCCCTCTCTGTGGGAGCGAACTGGCCGGTGGGAGGCAATTGGTGGCAGAAGGCGGTCCCGTAAGTACCCTGGCCCTAAGCCATGGAGCGCTTTAAAGGTGATAACCAACACCTTGAAACGCACCCGGAAGTCCACCGGCAACCAATGCAGCTCACGCAGGAGAGGTGTCACGTTGTTAACTGAATCCCTGCAGTGGTTACATTTCTAACCCGGTGATGAAGTAAATCTGGCTTCCCCATTGACTTTGCTTTTCGGAAGGTCGCAAAAAGGGACCACACGACCCCCTGGGACATTGCAACGGTCATAATTATGAACCGTTTGCCAAGCTTCCGAATGTAAATCACGCGACCACGGGGATCATCAATGTGAAAAATGGTCCCTTTTGGCAAAAAGTCACTTTTTTCAGGGCCAATGTAACTTCGAACGGTCACTGAATGAATTTTCGTAAGCCTGTAAAACTGCTGGACTCCACATTTGGAATGCTGCATCCATTTCTGGGCATCACAACACAAAAAGGATGTTGGGACCCTAGAAAGAATGCTGAAAAGAGCAACAAAACTGATAAGAACAAAATTTTGGAGGCCAAACCTTATGACGATGGTGGCAAACTTATGGCATAGGTGCCAGAGGTAGCATGCAGCGTCCTCTCTGATGGCATCACCCCAGTTCAGCTCTGCTGCTCATGAACATGTGCCTCCTACCAGGCAGTTGGTCTTTGGGTCTCTGTTGCTCATGCGCATGGGGCAGGGTGCGTGTCAGAATGCTTCTGTGCATGCGCGCGGCGCACACGCGGCCCCATGGCAGACCAGTAGTAAAGGTAAGTAGAACCCACCCTTGGTGTGCGCATGTGTGGGGAGTGGGGTGCATGCAGGGGGCCACGGGGCACATACACGGGGGGCCACATGTGCGTTGCATTTGGGGGGGTTCGGGCACACATTTGTGCTTTGGGCACTTGGTCTGGAAAAGATTAGCCATCACTGCCCTATGATGAATGATTCAGGGAACTAAGTATTTTATTTATTAGTTAGATTTATATGCCTCCCTTCTCCGGAGACTCAGGGCAGCTTACAATGCGTTAAGCAATAGCCTTCATACTTTTGTATATACCTGCTTAGTAAGGCTTTCGGGCCCCCCTAAGCGGTGTTCTTTTTTATACGAAGTCAGTTTATTGCCCCCACAATCCGAGTCCTCATTTTACCTACCTCGGAAGGATGGAAGGCTCAGTCAACCTTGAGCCTGGTGAGATTTGAACTGGCAATAATGGCAGGCAGCTGGCAACTAAGTGCTACTTTAACAGCACTTAGTCCACTGCGCCACCGGGCTCTTGTATGTCTAGCTTAACAAAGACAAGGGCTAGGAGTGACATGATAACAGTCTTCCAGTACTTGAGGGGCTGCCCCAGAGCCAACTAATTATTATTGAGGGGGTCAACTTATTCTCCAAAACTCCTGAGGCAGGACAAGAATTAACAGGTGGAAGATCATTAAAGAGAGATCCAAGTAAGGAGAAATTTCCTGACAGTGGGAACAATTAATCATGGAACAACTTGCCTCTGGAAGTCCATCGCTGTAGATTTCCAAGCAATTGGACAGCCATTTGTCCAGAACGGTACAGAACCGTGTTGGCAAACCTATGGAACGCGTGCCAAAAGCAGCATGCAGAACCATCCCGCACAGGACGCAGGAACCTCGCTGGCTCTTCTTCCTGTGCACACATGTGCGCCGGTGAGCTGGCCTTCACGTGCATGCAGTGGTACGTTGCCCCCGGTTCGCACCGGTTCTAAAGAACTGGTAGTAAAACCAGCGGGAGGCTCCACCCACCGACTCCGACATCATCAAAATGCTTCTGCACATGTGCAGAAGAGTGGGCACACACCCAAGTGAAGCAAGCCCCGTTGGGAACCGGTAGTAAAGGTAAGTAGAACCCACCCCTGGTGCACAGGAGCGCCAAAACCCGGAAGAACAGAGTTCCATCACGCATCTGAACTTCTGGATTTCCATTGTTTACATGCGTGATGGCCAGCTGTTCGTCGGGCGCACCTCCATGCCGGAAACTGGAAGTTTGGGTGCCGGCACGCGAATGTGCGACGGAACGCTGAAGGATGAGATTAGAGTCTATAAAACTAATACAGAGATAAATAAAGACTGACAGAAATTTATTTATTTTTGTGTAAGGCAAAAAAGGAAGGCCAGGAAAAAATGAATTAGAGGCCTTACCTCCTTACTTTTTAAGTTGTTTGCGATGATGATGATGATGATGATTTAACTGCTTAGAAAATTATGTTCTTTTTTCCCCCCCAGCTAGTGTTTGGAGTTCTTCAGATTGGTTTTATTGTAAGATACCTTGCTGACCCCCTGGTTGGGGGATTCACAACGGCAGCGGCTTTCCAAGTATTTGTTTCACAACTAAAAATCGTGCTGAACGTTTCAACCAAGAACTACAACGGAGTCCTTTCCATAATCTATGTAAGTGTTTCTTACTAAACTGAGCTTCATTGCATAACTTTTGGTCCCCTGTATTCTCCAGCTTGTCAGTCTTTTGGTCCAGTGTGTTTGACTTACAACAGAATGGAAAAATGTCTATGGAGATGCTCAGTCATCCAGGTCATAGTGGGCTCAAAGCTGTTTTTTCAAAACGCATTTGAACTGTTTCAAGGAGGAGGAGGGCAGGAGGGGGAGGAAGGAGAAATTGGGGGAGGAGGAGGAGGAGGAGAAAAAGGATGGAGGAGAAGGAGAGAAGGAAAAGGAGAAGGAGGAAAGAGAAGAAGGAGAAGGGGGAAGGGGAAGGGGAGAGAAGGAAGGAAGAGGAGGAGGAGAAGGAGAAGAAGAGGAGGAGGAAGAGGAAGACGAGGAAGGAGGAGGAGAAGGAGAAGGAGAAGAAGAAGGAAGAGGAGGAGGAGGAAGGAGGAGGAGGAGGAGGAGGAGGAGGAGGAAAGAAGAAGAAGAAAAAAGAAGAAGAAGAGGGAGGAGGAGGAGAAGAAGAAAAGAAGAAGGAGAAGGAGGAGAAGGAGGAGAAGAAGTAGTAGTTTCTCTTCTCATCCAAGGGTAAAACTTCTTGGATGAGAAGAGCAATTTCTTCTTCTTCATCAAGGAGAAACAGTCCAGTTGATGACCTTTCCTGCAACAGTTGTTAAGTGAATCACTGCAGGTCATAAGTTAGTAACCCGGTTATTAAGTGAGCCTGATTGACGTTGCTTGTGAAAAGGTTGCATCACATGACCTAGGGACACAGCAATGGCCATAAATATGAACCGAGCATCTGAATTTTGATCCTGTGTCCATGGGGATGCTACTGAGGTTGTAACTGTGAGAAATGGTCATAAGTCACATTTTTCAGTGCCGTTGAATGGTCACTAAATGAAATGTTGTAAATTGAAGACTATGTATTTTGTGCCATCGTGGAATCCAGAATAAGTTTGTTGTCACAACTTTCGAAAAGAAAAGGGGAAAAAATCTAACTGATTATTAAACGCGATCCTTCATTACTTTTCATCTTAGATCAATGTTTCTCAACCTTGGAAGCTTGAAGATGGGTGGACTTCAACTCCTAGAATCCCCCAGCCAGCACTGGCTGGGGGATTCTGGGAGTTGAAGTCCACCTATCTTCAAGCTTCCAAGGTTGAGAAACACTCTCTTAGATCAAATATCCCAATGGCCATAATAGGATTTAAGAATAAAACAGAAGTGAAATAATTTTAAAACGCAGAATAAAAACAAGTTAAAAAAGAAAAGAAGAGAAACAAATCAGATAAATTAATATGATCACAAGAACTGGGGTAGATTTTAATATATTCCTTTAACTCTCTGTTAAAGCAGGAATACCAGTCTGACGGCTGTACAGTTTCTCCTGAAAAATTAATAAATACATCCTACTCTTTTGGAGGCAACCTATTCAATTATTAATCCAAGCATACTCTTAAAATATTCTTATATAGTATTATTTTTGTAATTCAGATTTGCTTAATTTGGGCTCTTCATATTTGAACAACCAGAACGGATCATCCCCGTTCTAATGAGGATTTTCCTTTTGTGTTCTCTCTCTAGACACTTATAGAAATATTTCAAAATATTAGAACCACCAATATAGCTGACTTTGTGGCGGGACTGCTGACCATCATTGTCTGCATGGTAGTCAAAGAAATTAACGACCGCTTCAGACACAAGATCCCTATTCCGATTCCTATCGAAGTGATTGTGGTAAGCCGACAACTTTGAGAAACTCCAAAAAAAGTTAAAGGAGAAAAGATTGGTCTGTTCTACTCATGCCTTTTTGAATTATAGCATCTATCCAATAGCAATTCTATGGCTCTATATAGATAGTCCTTGACTTATGACAACCACGGAGTCTAAAATTTATATCGCTAAGGGAGATGGTGGTTAAGTGAGCTTGGCTCCCCGTTTTACGACGTTATTGTGGCCCACCAGTGGCCTATGCAGCTAGTAGCTGATTCAGACAGCAAGGAGGCTGGTATGGTGCTGCGCCAGCAGCCTGTGCAGCTAGTGCTCGAGTCGGACAATGAGGAGCCTGGAGAAGGTGTGGTGCCAGAGGTAGGGATTCAGCCAGAGCCTTCAGAACCTCCAGAAGCTCCCTTAAGTGAAGAGGACGAAGAGGAGGCGCCTCTTCTCAATGCATGGGCATGCAGAGCTGCCAAAAGGCAAGAGGAGCTCTTCGGGAGGAGATCTCCTTGAGACTAAAGCTTGGGGATAATTGGCCACTCCCTTAGCCTATTTAAGGAGGAACACCGACTGAAGCAATTTGCAGGGAACAACTTTGTTCACATACCTTCATGTCTTGTCTTGCTTATCTTATCAGCTTCCTGCAAATTGGTTCTGGGCATTCTGCCAATCACAGTAAGCTTTCAGTGTTATTCTTTGAATTCTTGGCAACTGTTAACGCAGTTCATTAACAGCCGTTGTTGTAAAAAAACTGTTTTATTTAGTAAACTAAGGTTTGAACGGATTTTGTGTGTGCTGCGTTCTTTGGGGTCCGTAGCTGGGGCAGAACAGACATTTTTTGCCACAATTATTAAGTGAACCACTGCAGACGATAAGTTAGAAACCCGGTTGTTAAGTGAATCTGGCTTCCCCACTGACATTGCTTGTCGGAAGGTTGCAAAAGGGGATCACATGACCTCGGGACACAGCAACGGTCATAAATATGAACCAGTTGCCAAGCATCTAAATTTTGATCATGGGGATGCTGCCACGGTCGTAAGTGTGAAAAATAGTCGTAAGTCACTTTTTCCCTTGCTGCTGTAACTTTGAACGGTCACTAAATGAACTGTTGTAAGTTGAGGACTACCTGTAGTATGGTGGTTTTATCGTGGTTTTATCTTAATTTAATATGTTATCTCGTATATTGCATTGTCCACATATTAGATAGACAGACAGAATAGATAGATAGATAGATAGATAGATAGATAGATAGATGATAGATAGATAAATAGATAGATAGACAGACAGACAGAGAGATAGATAAGTAGATGATAGAGATAGATAGATAGATAGATAGATAGATAGATAGATAGATAGATAGATAGATAGATAGATAGATAGATAGATATGGATGGATGGATAGGCAAACAGACAGATAGATAGATAGAGATAAATAAACATAGAGAGATAGAAAGATAGAAAGAAAAAGAAAGAAAGAAAAAAAGAAGGAAGGAAAGATGAGAGAGAGATGAGAGAGAGATGATATAGATATATACAGAGATATAGACATAGATATATATTTACTGACACTTTAATTTTTTATATCAGGGATTGCATGACCTCTGTAGATGCCATATGCTAAATAAATAAATAAACTACCTAATTTCTTATTTGTTTTGACTCCAGACCATCGTTGCCACTGGCATTTCATACGGGGTGGACCTTGAGAAAAAATACAATGCAGGGATCGTGAAAACCATTCCTAGAGGGTAAGTAAGTGCAGATTATTTATCTTCGAACATTCAAACATCCGAATATTCAAACCCCAAAGGCTAAATGTAATTTCATTTGGAATTTAAAGAGAAAAGTTGAGATGGAATATGGGGGGTGGTGGGTGGGGTGGGAAACAAGGAACCTCCAGTTATAAGTAGTTCTCAATTTACAACGGCTCACTTTGGGACCTTTCGACGTTAAAATGGCATTGAAAAATGTGATTTAGAGACCTCGTGCTTATTTAAGACCCAACAACAACTTCAGCATCCTCGGAATGACATGATCAAAATTTGAGGCTCGGCAACCGTCATAAATACAGGTGGTCCTTGACTTATGACAGCAATAGAGCCCAAAATTTATCTTGCTAAGTGGGAAATTAAGTGAGTTTTGCCCCATTTTACGACTTTCTTGCCACGTCAATCGCTGCAGTCATTAAATTAGTAACACGGTTGTTAAGTGAATCTGGCTTCCCAGATTGACTTGGCTTGTCCAAAGGTCACAAAAGAGGATCACGCAACCCGCCCCCCCACCTTGGGACACTACGACGGTCATAAATGTGAGTCAGTTGTCACGCTGTCTCCAAATGTCAATCACGTGACTATGGGGTCGTAAGTGTGAAAAATGGCCCCGAGTCACTTTTTTTCAGTGCCGTGGTAACTTTGAATGGTCGCTAAGCGAACCGTCGTAAGTCGAGGACTATCTGTACAGCCATCCACATGCATTTCTCTCCTGCTCCTTTTTCCTTCTTTAGATTTTTGCCTCCTCAGCCTCCAGCTGTGGAGATGTTCGGAGACATGCTGGCCTCGTCCTTTTCCATTGCTATTGTAGCTTACGCGATTGCCGTCTCGGTGGGAAAAGTCTACGCCACCAAGTACGATTACGCCATTGATGGAAACCAGGTAGGAAAAACTGCACCCTATTCCTGAAGGACAGGAAAGCACCATCTCATCTAAAGCTTTCTTTAAGGAATTAAATAAATGGACTTGCACATGTGCAGCCTTTTGGGGGGAGGAGGGCGGTGTTAGAATTTTAAAATTTATAGCTGAAGTTGGCAGCTGGTAGAGAACGGGAGAATTAACACGGTCACCCCATTAATAGAGATAGCCAGCCATGGAAATGAATTATGTTAAAATAAAGTCAAATAAAGTCAAATAAAGTGAAGTGAAGTGAAGCAGCCATGCAAATGAATAACATAAAATAGGGGTTAGGAGTGGGGGGCACCGTGATGCGGTGGTTCGCCTCCTTTCTCTCTGACCGTACGCAGTCTGTGTTGGCGAGGGGACAGAGGTCGACCTCGAGGCGCCTTACTTGTGGGATGCCACAAGTGTCGGTCCTCTCGCCCCTCCTGTTCAACATTTATGTGAAGCCACTGGGCGAGATCATCCGTGGTTTTGGGTGAAGTGTCACCAGTACGCTGATGATACGCAGCTGTACATTTCCACCGCGGACCACCCCAATGATGCCCTTAATGTGATGTCCCGATGCCTGGAGGCCGTGCGGATCTGGATGGGGAGAAACAGGCTCAGACTCAAGACTGAGTGGCTATAATTACCGGCACTCCTATATAGCCAGCTGGCTCCATCGCTGACTATTGGGGGCGGTATAAGAGTTTGATAAAAAAATAAAATAAATAAAATAAAATAATAAAATAAAATAAAATAAAATAAAATAAAATAAAATAAAATAAAATAAAATAAAATAAAATAATAAAATAAATAAAATAAAATAAAATAATAAAATAATAAAATAAAATAAAATAAAATAATAAAATAAAATAAAATAAAATAAAATAATAAAATGAAGTGAAGTGAAGTGAAGTGAAGCAGCCATGCAAATGAATAAAATAAAATAGAAATAAAGTTAAATAAAGCAGCCATGCAAATGAATAAAATAAAAATAAAGCGAAGTGAAATGAAGTAAGGTGAAGTGAAGTAAAGCAGCCATACAAATGAATAAAATGACGTGAAGTGAAGTGAAGAGAAGAGAAGTGGAGTTTCCAGTCCAGAATTCCCAAAGCCGTTTGAGGAACTTTGAAGATGTCTGGACTTCAACTCCCAGAACTCCCTGCTCATCTTAAAGGTGCCCCATTTGACAAACAAGAACAAAAACCTGCAACTAAATCTGAGCTGTACGAGAAGTCCTCAGTCTTTAATCCCCAACACACAACTATTCATTTAGACACCCTTCGAAGTCACAGTGACCTTGAAAACAGTGACTTCTCACTAATCCTCTCACTTATAACCGTCGCAGCACAAGATCAAAATCCAGATGTGTGGCAACCGACATGTATCACGTGATGGCCATTTGCACCCCTCCCAGCCAGTTTCTGACAAGCAAAGTCAGTGTGGGAAACCAGATTCACTTAAGGACCTTCTGATTCACTTAGCAACGGCAGTAATTCACTTATCAACTCTGGCATAGAACGACGTGTACTTTCTCCAAGCCTAATACAATATTTCCACGTACGATGAAGGGACTTCATTGTCGTTGCTGTTTTGGTTTTTACACACTGTTTGTTTATTCCCGTTTTCTAACCTTCTAGGAATTTATCGCCTTCGGAATCAGCAATATTTTTTCAGGAGCCTTTTCCTGTTTCGCTGCTACCACCGCGCTGTCTCGCACTGCCGTCCAAGAAAGTACAGGGGGCAAAACTCAGGTATTTCATTTGTATTCGTTTGAGACTTCTACTGCTTGCCCATCATTCTTGGAACTGATTTGGTGGAGCAGGTTTTGAACAAGTTGTTGGATGGTTGATGCTAGTTGCATCATATTTTAACATAACACAAAGGAGGCGAAGTCCTTGCGGAGAGAAGATTAGGGAATAATTGATGTAATTTATTCTTTTGCCGTAAAGTCAGGTTGCAAGGAAAACCCCAGTGGTGGTATTCAGCTGGTTCAGACCGGTTCGGGTGAACAGGTAGTGACGACCTGCCCCGGTGCTATGCCGTCCTATTTAGCCACATTTCCTAAACCACGTGCGTATGTGTGAGCCACACATGTGAGCAAAATGCATGCGTAGAAGGCACGTGCTCACATTTTCAGTGTGTGGCAAACCGGTGGTAAAATAATGTGAAAGCCACTTCTGGACAATCCTGAATTTGGACTTTGGCATCTGACTTGAATGATCTAGACTCAGCATCACTTTCATATTTATTTATGACTAGTCGGTTTCAGTTTCAGTTTCAGTTTTATTGCATTTATATACCGCCTTTCTCCCGGATGGGACTCAGGGTGGTTTACAGCCATATTAAAACAATCAGATATAAAAATTAAAACTAATAAAATAATTAAACTGTTTGGCCGTAAAATTAAAACCCCTACTAGAAACCCTATTAAAATTTAATGCAAATTTAAGTCAGACCGGCTTGGTGAAACAGTAGAATCTTCAGGGCTCGTCGGAAGGCACGGAGGTCAGGAATCTTTCTTATATCGGGGGGTAGTTCATTCCATAGGGCTGGAGCTCCCACAAAGAATGCTCTCCCCCTGGGGGCCGCCTGCCGGCATTGTCTGGCCAACGGCACCCTGAGGAGGCCCTCTCTGTGAGAGCGTATCGGGCGGTAGTAGTTAAGGCAGACATCATGTAGTTGAGAAAAATATTGCTGGAGAATTGAACCTTGGGCCCTCCTTTTACAAAGTATTAAAGGGATTGTTAGAAGACAATATGGAATTCTTTATTGGCCAAGTGTGATTAGACACACATGGAATTTGCCTCCGGTGCATAAGCTCTCAGTGTGCATACAGCAATAGTGTAGCAGCATTATTATAGTCATTGTAGCATATATTTATCATAAAACAGTGGTGGGATTCAGCCGGTTCGGGATGGTTCGGGCAAACCAGTAGTTAAATTGCTCCTGACCTCTCCCCTTCCCTCCCCACCCATTCCAAGAGTACCCCCGTGCCCCAGTTTGGCTCCCAGGTAAGTGCAGGGAGTAAGTGCAAAATTGGGTGTGGGGGGGGCAGTGAGGTGCCCCCCCCCGTGGCCCATTTTCACTCCCAGGAGGCTGCAGGGAGGCCTACTAGGCCCAAAGCATGGTGCGGGGAGAAGTGCTGCCTTCCGCGGCTCCTTTTTGTTCCCAGGGGGGCACAGACGCCGTGTACTGCCTGTCACACCCACTGGCCACGCCCACCATGGCCACGCCCACTCAGCTAGTCATTAGGGCAGAGAACCGGTTGTTAAATTATTTGACTCCCACCACTGGATACAACACTTAGTGATAGTCATGGATACTAAATAAGCCATCAACATAAATCATACAAACTTCAAGTTTTAAAATAGGGTTTTGAAATCACATTTCCTTGTACGGCAACAACAAGAATAAAAAAAAAATCTCTGATTCTGTTAAAAATGCTATTTTGACCATTTATAATCTCGATTGAAAACAGCTCACTAAGCATTTCAAGTAGCCACTTGGAACATGGAAACAAACTTATTTTCTTGATGGTTTCAAATATTTTATTTTCAGGTTGCCGGTATAATCTCAGCGTTTATTGTATTAATTGCTATTGTAGCTTTGGGGAAGCTCCTGGAACCTCTGCAAAAGGTAGTTTGTTCTGATATATTTTACCACTGATTTAATATTTTGTGCTCCTGATAAACAGAAATCCTGCTCCCTTTTTAGTAAACACAAGTTAGTCAGGTAATGTGGTGGAAATAAAATTGAAGGGGATCCTTAAATTAGCGCTTCAAGGAAATAGAATATCTATATCGGCTCTGACTCGATGGTGGGGAATGGAAGGATTTATACTCCTTGCAAACAGCTGGTCATTTGCATCCTTTTAGAGGGCCGTTGAGGCACTTGGAGGCTTATCTGTATATCTCTGAATGACTGAGAATCTCTACAGACATTTAGTTGTTCAATTTGGGATGGAAACCCTTTGAATGGTGTGGGAGCAGGAATGGCTTTCCTGAGGAAAAATTGCAGAGTACAGGAACCAAGAGCACAACTCAGGCGAGACCCTGAGGACACAGAGAAACCTCCAAGGGGCCTCAACGACCCTCTAAAAGGATGCAAAGGACCAGCTGTCTGCAAGGAATAGAAATTCCGTTCCCCATTATCCTGTCAGAGATGAAGACGCTTCTTGGATGAGAAGCGAAACGTCTTCAAAAGAAAAAAATAAGAAAGTCCAGTTGCCTCATAAAAAAACCTCTTTGGGACAACCATGACCTGGATGACTGAGAATCTCTACAGACTTGTAATTCTATAGGCCAGTGATGGCTAACCTTTTTGCCGTCGCATGCCAAAAGTGGGGGGAATGCGGGGGGTCGCGGGTGCGGGTGCCCACATCCATAATTCAATGTGCCCCGCCCTCCTGCGCATGTGCCCCCCCACACTCCCCCCCTGCTTTTGGTACACGATGGCACGGGCGGTCCAGTAGGCCCATTTTTCACCCTCTCCAGGCTCCAGAGTCTTTCTAGGAGCCTGGGGAGGGCAAAAACAGCCTTCCCCATCCCCCCGGAGGCCCTCCAGAGGCCGGAAACAGCCAGTTTCCTGACTTCTAGTGGGACCAGAAGGCCTGAAAATCAGTTGGCTGGTGCGCGCATGCACGCTGGAGCTGAGCTAAAGCAACACTTGCGAGGCCACCAATATGGCTCTGCGTGCCACAAGTGGCATGCGTGCCATAGGTTCACCACCACGGCTATAGGCAATCCTCAATTTACAACCATTCATTTAACAATGGTTCAAAGACAGAACAGCCTCAGAAAAGATGGTTTATAACTTACAATGGCTGCACCAACCTCATGGTGACCTGACTGCAGTTCAGGCACTGAGTAACTAATTCACGTCTACAACAATTTCAGCATCTTGCAGCTACATGATCACAATTTGTGATCTTCCCAACCCCAGGAAGTCATTTGAGGAATCTGGATTTGCTTAACAACTGCATGATTCGCTTCACGACTCCAGTAGAAATGGTGATAAAATTGGGTCTGGTGGTGTGATAACTTGCTTAAACAATTGAAATTTCGGTCCCGGCTGCTGTCATAAGTAGAGGACTACCTGACTTTATCTACGCAGAGGCATTCCTAGGAAATGTAGAAACATGGACATAAACAAGGGGCTACAAGGGCAACTCCTATTTTGACATTTTTAAGCAATCTCGAAGAATCCCTGCTTAGACAGCTAATCCTCGACATACGACCACCATCGAGCCCAAAATTTCTGTTGTGAAGCGAGACCTTTGTTAAGTGAGTTTTGCCCCATTGTTAAGTGAAACGCTGCAGCTGATAAATTATTAACCTGGTTGTTAAGTGAAACGGGCTCCCCCATTGACCTTGATTGCCAAAAGGGCGCAAGAAGGGATCTCGTGACCTCAGGACCGCCATGTTCTTCCCGCACGTGCGTCCCATTGCCTTGCAAGTCCAATGGGATGTGCATGCGCGAAGAACATGGCGACGACAGCAGCTGATTTTTCCGCAACCTCTGGTACTTTTTCGGCGGCTGGCTGGGGGCCATCAAAAACTCCACTCAGCTTGCTTTCTGGACTATGGACCAGCCACCACGGAAGGTAAACAGCCCAAACAAAGAGGTGGTGATGGGGGAGGAAGTGGGGCTAGGGCCGGGGCCGCTAAAGGAGGGGAAATGGGGGTGACTGGCGAAGGGAGGGCGGGGGTAGATAGGAGGAAATTCCAAAAATTTTCCTACCTTTTCCTGTGGACGTGGCTAGGTGGGGGGAATCATGTGACTGAGTGGGCATGGCCGTGAGTGACATCAAGTTGGCCACACCCACCCAGTCACATGCCCCGCCCCCACCTAGCCACGCCCACTGAACCAGTAGTGAAAATTTTCGAACCACCACTGCTTGGAACAGTCACTAAACGAATTGTGGTAAGGCGAGAATTGCCTGTATCTTCTTTGGAATCTCTCAAACGGATTTTTATTTTTTTTTTTAAAAAAAAACATACGCTAATGTTTCTTTCTCCTCTCTTTGTAGTCTGTTTTGGCAGCTGTGGTCATTGCGAACCTAAAAGGGATGTTTATGCAAGTTTGCGATGTTCCTCGTTTGTGGAGGCAGAGCAAAGCAGATGCTGTGAGTCCCATTTTCTTCAGAAAGAACTGAAAGTTATCGGTCACACCTGAATTAATCTCTTCACTATTTAGGCAGCTGCCTTTCGTTTCATTTAATAATTAATCCTTCGCTGAGAATCTCACGTCGGTGGTTGTGGGGGGAATAACCAAGAGATTCTTGGTTATACTTACCATTGAAGATCTCGATGTCAGGAAAGAAAAACCAGGCCTGCACTGAAGGTCAAATTAAACTGATTTATTGTTAAAGGCCTACGAGGAGGAATCTTTTCAACTGTTGTGACCTAGGCTTCCTGAGTCATTAAAACACACGAGTAGTCCCAAAAACCTCTTTTATTGCAACAGCTGTGAATTACGTTCATTCACAGCTGAGTCCCAATTAGTTGCAAAAAGGGAGAAGTCCTTCGGGATAATCGCCAACCTTTATCTCCCTTGAGATAAAGCCCTACTTGGCAAAGCCACACAGAGTCCAGAATCAAACCCAGATGCCGACTGGGAACAGAATTAACAATGTTGCTTTCCTGCAAAGGGCCCACGTGCCTTTGCTCCTCTTTTAAGCCTCATGGGAGGGGCCAATCATCTCCAGGCCTTACTCCCGAGTTGACCCTTTTGTTTTAACTGTTCTTGCCTTCTGGCAGCTCTGCACATGCGTGCACTAAGAACGGACTCCTCCAGTTCCTCTGCTTCTCTGATGTCTGACTCTGGAGACTCCAGAGTTCGCACATAACTCCCAGATGGCCCTGGCCCCATATCTGCCTCCGATGCAGAGCCCTCATCCAAACCTTCCCCAGACTCCAGGACTGGCCCATGTTCCTCCCCAGCCTCCTCACTGTCCGACTCCGCTACTGGCAGACCACAACATCAACTAGGAGTTGAGAATTTGCTAAGAGTTAGATAAGGATCCACAGAATTCAAGGGAAGTTTGCTTGTGGCTACATAGGGATTCTAGGCTGATTCCTCTTTTGACTCCGCCCCCAGGTCCTGCCATTCTTTGTCCTACACTCAAGGATGATCGTGTTATATCACCAATAACACTCTCTAACTAATTTCACTTTTCTGAAACAGCCTTCCTACATAGGTATGTTTCTACTGAGGACATTTCAGTAACATTGATCATACTCTCAAGAGGAGGGCTGCAGAAAAATGTATAAATCCTGTCTACAGAAGTCTAGCACATTAGGAAGAAAATAAGGGTACTTATTCCTTTCTTCTAGAGGGACGTGGTGGCTCAGTGGCTAAGTCGCTGAGCTTGTCGATCGAAAGGTCCGCAGTTCAGCGGTTCGAATCCCTAGTGCCGCGTAACGGGGTGAGCTCCCATGACTTGTCCCAGCTTCTGCCAACCTAGCAGTTCGAAAGCACATTAAAAAATGCAAGTAGAAAAATAGGGAGCACCTTTGGTGGGAAGGGAACAGCGTTCCGTGTGCCTTTGGCATTGAGTCATGCCGGCCACATGACCATGGAGACATCTTCGGACAGCGGTGGCTCTTTGGCTTTGAAACAGAGATGACCACCGCCCTCTAGAGTCAGGAACGACTAGCACATAAGTGCGAGGGGAAATTTTACCTTTTACCTTTCTTCTAATAAATGGAAGGAAGGTGCAAAGCTTGTGGATCCTCTGGTGTGAACTTTCTAACTTACTAACCTTAACCCATTGAATCCAAACTTGGCAGCCATTCTTCAACTGCTATGGGGCGGTGTTAATTTCTTCCCATTCCAGAAAGTAGGTTTAAATGAATATGAGGCTAAGACAGAAGTTTATCAACTCAGGTAGAAATAGACCAGGGGTGAAATCCAGCAGGTTCTGACAGGTTCTGAAGAACTGGTAGCGGAAATTTTGAGTAGTTCAGAGAACCAGCAAATACCATGGCCCCAGAGTGGGGTGGGAATGGAGATTTTGCAGTATCCTTCCCCTGCCATGCCTACCAAGCCATGCCCACAGAACCGGTAGTAAAAAAATTTGAATTTCACCACTGAACTAGACCATATAGGGGTAGTCCTTTACTTATGACTTACAATTGAGCCCAAAATTTGTTGTTAATGACCCCGGGATACTACGACGGTCATAAATCCGAAACTATTGCCAAGCATCTGAATTTTGATCACATGATCATGGGGATGCTACAAAGTGTGGAGAGCAGTCATGAATCCCTTTTTTCAGTGTCGTCGTAACTTTGAGCAGTCACTAAATGAACTGTTGTAAGTCGAGGACTACTGTACTGTAATGCCTATTGGTCTTATTTAACATCTCCATCTATTTATTTTCCAGATGATCTGGGTTTTCACATGCGTAGCATCCATCATCCTGGGATTGGATTTAGGATTACTTGCCGGGTTGATATTCGCACTGCTAACGGTTGTACTGAGAGTTCAGTTGTGAGTATAATCTTTAAAAAAATGTTTGCACCCAAGACAGGAAAACGAGTGCAAATCCCTCCACAGACAGAGGGTCTTTTTTCAAGTATGAAGTGCTATAAAAGCTGCTATTGCTTTTGCTGTTACAGATAGTTCTCGACTTACAAGTAGTCATTTAGCAACTGTTCGAAGTTATAGCGTGTGCTTCCCTACCTACTCACTCACACACAGAGAGCAGTGTGTTTTAGAGAGTTTATTTATGTTCCCTAGAAATTCTCTTCTCCCAGCCCAAATCCAGCCACAAGCAGGCCAAGATTAGCCCTCAGGGCAATGGCTGATAGTCCATAAAATAAGTCCACCAGGCCAAACTGAAATGTGAACCCACAAGAGTTCACTCGCCAAGAGAAGTTCAGAGTTTCCAAGGTACAAAGTCAAGCAGGAAGCACAAGAAACAAACACACACTGGTAGAACCCAAACATGTTGTTCCCAGCAACCCCTCCCACTCCCTGCCGTGATAAATAGCTTTCCGGTGCAGATCATCGAGACAGGCAGGACCTTCTCTTGAGTGATTTGGCAGATCTCCTTTGCTCTTGTCTTTTCTCTGCCCTGGGTGCTCTCGGATGCACCACGGAAAGCAGTTCCTCCTCCTCTTCCTCTTCACTGACCTGCAAGCTGTCCCCAGACAAAGCCTCCTGTAAATCTCTTTCGGCTGGCAGTTCAGAATCATTCATTAACCCCATTCCTGACATGCCAGGAATGAGCCCATCCTCCCTCGAGCCAGCCTCCAAGGAAAAGTCGGAGGAGTTGTCCAAGGGAGACATCACACAGTGGCACTGAAAAAAAATGACATATAACCGGTCCTTGAGCTTATGATCATTGCTGCATCCCCATGGTCATATGATCAAAATTTGGGCACTTGGCAACTGGTGGCAGCATCCTGGGGTCACATGGTCACTATTTGTGACCTTGCCAGAGGTCTTCTGACAAGTAAAATTGATGGGAGAAGCCTGATTCGCTTAATAACAGCACAATTCATTTAACTGCAATAATTCACTTAACAACCACGGCAAAAAAAAGGTTGCAAAACTGGCTGTGACTCACTTAACAACCACCTTGCTTAGCAATGGAAATTCTACTCCCAATTGTGGTCATAAGTCGAGGACTACCTGTATTTGACAAGTTAGGCTATCAGTTATGGCTCAGCTACCATTGCTTGCAACAAATATTGTGTATTCCTTGCAACCTTTGCTTGCAACAAATTTTGTGTATTCCTTGCAAACGTTGCTTGCAACAAATTCTGTTCTGTATGTTACATTTGTTTAATTTTTAAATCTTTTATCCTGATCAATATTTTATTTTGCTTTGTCAGTCCTTCCTGGGGTAAACTCGGTAACGTTCCTGGCACGGATCTATATAAGAACATCAAAGAATACAAAAACGTAAGACTTGTCTAGCAAACTAATATTTCAAATACAAATATTTCAAACTAATATTTCAAAAGAGCCTCAAATAACTCAACAGGCTAGATAGCCTGTTATTAACATCCAGCTGTCTGCAATTATTGCAAGTTCGAGGCTCAAGGTTGACTCAGCCTTCCATCCTTTCTAAGGTAGGTCAATTGAGGACCCAGTTGGTGAGGGCAATAAGCTGACTTTGTATAAAAATATACAAAAGTATGAAGGCTATTGCTTAATGCATTGTAAGCTGCCCTGAGTCTCTGGAGAAGGGCGGCATATAAATCTAATTAAAAAAAAATACGTAGAGGGAAAAAATGATGTTTAAGATTTATTTCAAAGGTGATTGACTTGCGGTCTGCATGACACAACGGTTGATAGGTCTATTTCAGCATCTCATAAGAGCATTCCGTGGCCGATTGAGAATTAATAAACGTGAAAAATATCAAGCCAAATCAAGTCATTCATCCATTCGCTGTTACTTCAATAGATTAACTGAACAAACTGAATTCCTTTTACATCAGTTTGAGATTTTCTAACCTGGATTTTCTAAGACTGTTTTTTAAGAAACAGATCGCAGGGTTTTTGTTGTAGGAGAATCTATAGAAGTTGCAGGACTACGATTCCCAGCATTCTTCATTACAGGTAGTCCTTGACTCACAACAGCTCGCTTAGTGACTGTTCTAAGTTACAAACGGCAGTGAAGAAAAGTGATTTATGACCATTTTTCACATTTGAAACCTTCCCCGTAGTCATGGAGGGCCGCGTCAGGGTTGTGTTTGACCTTCGGGGGCCGGGTGGGTGTGGCCAGCTCAATGTCACTCGTGCTGGGGGCGCTTGTGGCGGACCGAGCGCTCTGCCAATGAAAATGGAGCTCGGGAGGGTTGCAGGAGACCTTCGACAGCTGAAAGTGGAGGTTGGGAGAGCAGCCAAGCTCTGTTTTCATTGGCAGAGGCACCGCGGGCCGGTCCTTCACTGTTTCCAAGGCGGTCTAACGGTCCAGATCTAAGCACGGGAAGGGTTTTGTGGCTCCCGGTGTTTTCTTTTCTGTGGGAAACGGGTCCAAATGCCTCTTTGAGTGTTTAAGGTTGCAGACCCCTGCCCTTTACTATTCTGGACAAATGGCTGTCCAATCTCTTCTTAAAAACCTCCACAACTTCTGGAGTCAAGCCATTTTACCAGGGTTTTTTTTTGTTCTTCTAAAGCAAATAGAATTTGCTTATAAAGAAGAGCCTGGTGGCGCAGCAGCTTAAAGTGGTGTTAAAGTGACACCAGCTGCCTGCAATTATTGCAAGTTCCAATCTCACCAGGCTCAAGGTTGACTCAGCCTTCCATCCTTTCGAGGTAGGTAAAATGAGGAGGCAATAAACTGACTTTGTATAAAAAAAAGAACACGGCTTGGGGGGGGGGGCGAAAGCCCTACTAAACAGGTATATGCAAAAGTATGAAGGCTATTGCTTAACACATTGTAAGCAGCCCTGAGTCTCCGGAGAAGGGCAGCATATAGATTAAATTTTTTATTTAAAAAAAAGTAAAAACTTTATTTTTACAACAGGTTGCTGAACCTGATGGAGTGAAGATTCTCAAGTTTTCAAGCCCCATTTTTTACGCTAATATCGACGGCTTAAGAAGCAGTGTGAAATCTACTGTAAGTAGTAATGTTTCCGAAGGGGTGCGATTGAGGCTTCTCAAAATATCTATACAGTGTTCAGTGTGAAGTTTAGCAGAGATTAAGTTTGTTGGAATGACAAACCAATAGAAGAGGATATTTGTAGCTCAGGGTTGAACTGTGGACTTCTTGATGCTCTCTGAGCTTGGTGGTTTCATGACCCCACTGGGCTATATCATCAGTGCTATAAGAGAGGGAGGTTTGCAGAGAGAAAAAGGAGGAGGAGGAGGAGGAGGAAGAGGAGGAGGAGGAGGAGGAGGAGGATGACAATAACTATGGGTCCTTGGTGCTCTCTGAGTTTGGTGGTGTTCATGGACGTTTCATAACCCAACTGGGCTATATCATCAGTGCTACCAGGAAGGGAGGTTTGCAGTGAGAAGAAAGAGGAGAGAGAGGGGGATACCGACCTAGAAATGGATGGTAACTGGCTAAGAAATTGCTTGAGAATGTATGTTTTTTTCCTGAAATTCTGGGATGGATGAGAGTCAGCATAGACACGTATAACAAACAATTGACGTTCACTATTTTTAATGGATCGTAGCCAAGGTGTTTCATTTCCTATCCTCTATGTAAACACAACTAAAACAAAAATTACTGAATTTGTTGTTTGAAGGTGGGATTTGATGCCGTCCGGGTGTATAACAAGAGACTGAAGGCTTTGAGGAAAATACAGAAGCTAATCAAGAAAGGAAAATTAAAAGCAACCAAAGTAAAGTGCCAATCTTTATTCTTTGCTCAGTTGTCTTAAAAGGGTTTTATCGATTTGAAATAATTTTTCTCTTACAGTACATGCAACCTGTTTTTCTGTTTTACTTTTAATTACTTGGAGGCATAAAAAAATCTAATTAGCAAGTGAGTCTCAAGATTCTCGTGAATTCCCTTTACCCACACTTACTTTTCCTTTCTCTCACTTTCTCTGCTGATGTACATCTGTTCAATGTTTAATTTCAAGTATCCGAGTAAAATATTTACAAAACATAGTGTTCAAAACAATATAAACTGTATTTATTATACAGTTAATAAATAAATAAATAAATAAGTTATACTGTACACCACTCAAAGTCATTGTTTGGAATGAGATGGGCAGGATCTACATTTGAGAAAGAAGTAAATAAAAACCACGCTCAATAAAAAAAAAGTCCTCAACTTACAACCATTCGTTTAGTGACTGTTCGAAGTTACGACGACACCGAAAAAAAGTTACTTATGCATTTTTCACACTCACGACCGTTGCAGCATCCCCATGGTCACGTGATCAAAATTTGGATGCTTGGCAACGGACTCATATTTATGACGGTTGCAGTATTCCCCGGGTCGTGTGTGACCACCTTTTGCGACTAGCAAAGTCAACGGAGAAGCCAGATTCACTTAACGACCATGTTTGTAACTTAACAACTGCAGTGATTCACTTAACAGCTTAACAGCTGTGGCAGGAAAGGTCATAAAATGGGACAAAATTCAATAAATGCCTTGCTTAGCAATGGAAATTTTGGATTCAATTGTGGTCGTAAGTCGAGAACTGTTAGTACAACATGGAGCAAAAGTATTTGAGGGACATGGATTCCTACATGAAAAAAAATTGGGGCATTCCCTAAAAAAATAACAATAATTTGCATGGCTAAATCAAGCATCCTTGGACGAAATTTGAGAGATTAAATCATGGAAGCAAAGAGTTACAGAGCTCGGAAAGACTCTGAAGAGAAAAATGCATCCGAGCTAGAACATTTAGATCAGGCAATAAACTTGACTACAGAGAAGAAGATTCCAGATAAAGCAATAATGAGTAGAAAATTGACTTGGGATCAAAGCAAAACCTGGAATGTGACTTGAAAGTTTGTGTGGGTGATAATGTCGCTAGAAGCCACGATTGTGGGCAGAACATTTGCTAAGAATTTTCACTTGTAAGAAAGAGGAGGATTAGATGACCTCGTTCAACAATTAAATCTGGGTGCAAAGCAGGGGTGGGTTCTACTTACCTTTACTACTGGTTTGCAACGGGGCCATGCATACACGTAATTTGCTCGCGCATGCACAGAAGCGTTCTGATGACGTCAGGGTCAGTGGGCGGGGCCTCCCGCCGGTTTTACTATCGGTTCTATAGAACTAGTGTGAACTGGAGGAAACCCACCACTGGTGCAAAGGAATTAATACAACTCTGAAGTTTGCAAGAAGGATATACTTATTTCCTTGTGCAGATGGCATAATGAAATTAATGGCAACCATGGGGTTTGCTGAGAATGCCATCTTTTACTTTAAATTATACCTATTTTCATAAATTTCTACGGGCCCAGAACTTGATTCTCGTGTTTTTCCAAAACAAAACTATTTCCTTTTTGATTTAAAGGGGCAGAATCTTTGGTGTAAGGCCAGAGGCAAAAAAATTAGAGTCTAGGATATGTAGTTTATTTATGCATGTGCTTGTATGATCCTAAACACACAAAGTTTATTTATTTATTGGTATTCCACTTTTATTATTTTTACAAATCACTTAAGATGGCAAACATATCCAACACACTTTCCTCTTCCTGTTTTCCTCACAACAACAATCCTGTGTGTTGAGTTGAATTGAGAGAGAGTGGCTGGTCTAAGGTCACCTGGCTGGCTTTCATGCTTAAGATGGCACTAGAACTCCCAGTGTCCTGGTGATTGGTCCAAAGCCACACAGCTGGTTATAATGGCTAAAAGGGGACTAGAATTCACAGTCTCCTGGTGGATTGGCCTAAAGTCACACAGCTAGTTGTAATGGCTAAAAGGGGACTAAAATTCACAGTCTCCTGGTGGATTGGCTCAAATTCGCACAGCTGGTTCTAATGGCTAAAAGGGGGCTAGAATTCACAATCTCCTGATGGATTGGCCTAAAATCACCTGCCAGCTTTTGTGACTAAGGCAAACTAGAACTCACCATCGCCTACTTTCTAGCCCGGTGCCTTAACTTCTAACTGATCAAACTGATTTGGTTTTAAACACATTTTAAACAATTTAAACAATTCTATTCCCAGGAAAGTTTCTGTACAGTATGTATTATCTTGACTTATGTAAAGAAAATATGAAGCTATTAGCTTTGCCACGAGTTGATTAGAACTATTTTGTGATGGAGAAAAATCTGTATTTTTGTACCTTTGTAATAAAGGAAGGCCCTGAACATGTTGTCTATCTCTTCTGATTAGAATGGTATTATCAGTGATTCCGGTACTGTGAATGAAGGCTTTGAATCTGACGACGATCCAGAAGATCCTGTAGATCCAGACATTCCAACCAAAGAAATGGAGATCCAGGTGGACTGGAACTCAGAACTTCCCGTCAGAGTGAATGTCCCTCAAGTGCCACTTCACAGCCTAATTTTCGACTTTGGAGCTGTTTCGTTCATGGATGTAGTAGCCGTCAGAGTAATGAAAACAGTAAGAATGTTTTCTCATTTTTTCTCATCGATCTGTTGTTAAAAATAGATCATTTAAAGCTACAGGGATACTAGTCTTTCTTCTATGGTTTCTACAATTTTCCAGATCTATAGAACAATAAGGTAAAGGTTCCCCTCACACATATGTGCTAGTCATTCCCAACTCTAGGGGGCAGTGCTCATCTCTGTTTCAAAGCCAAAGAGCCAGTGCTGTCCGAAAACATCTCCATGGTCATGTGGCTGGCATGACTCAATGCCAAAGGTGTACGGAGCTCTGTTACCTTCCCACCAAAGGTGGTCCCTATTTTTCTACCTGCATTTTTGATGTGCTTTCGAACTGCTAGGTTGGCAGAAGCTGGGACAAGTCACGGGAGCTCACCCCGTCACGCGGCACTCGGGATTCGAACCGCTGAACTGCCGACTTTTTCAATTGACAAGCTCAGTGTCTTAGCCGCTGAGCCACTGCATCCCTCGTATAGAATAATAGAACAGAATAACAGTTGGAAGGGACCTTGGAGGTCTTCTAGTCCAACCTCCTGTTATAATTAGATAGTGATCACGCTGGAGGAATTATGGTTAAATTCCCCTACCAGGCAGTGGT
Source organism: Masticophis lateralis (assembly GCA_030761175.1). Taxonomy (NCBI): domain Eukaryota; kingdom Metazoa; phylum Chordata; class Lepidosauria; order Squamata; family Colubridae; genus Masticophis; species Masticophis lateralis. Next base: position 87,998,507 of record JAUDYJ010000006.1, on the reverse strand, counting down.
GGATTTCAAAAAAATTTACTACCAGTTCTGTGGGTGTGGTTTGGTGGGCATGGCTTGGTGGGTATGGCAGGGGAAGGATACTGTAAAATCTCCATTCCCTCCCCACTCCAGGAGAAGATTACTGCAAAATCCCCATTTCCTCCCGATCAGCTGGGACTTGGGAGGCAGAGAACAGATGGGGGGCAGAGGTTCTCCGAACTACTCAAATTTTCCGCTACCAGTTCTCCAGAACTGGTCAGAATCTGGTGAATACCATCTCTGTTACCAGGATAATTCGAATTGATGTTGCTACCTTTAGCAACATCAATTCTTTGACTCCTAAATGGTCTTATTTGTTAGGAATCCTGTTTTGTTCCCAATTGTGACCTAGAATACGGTGTTAAGATTTTAATGATGTGTTTGTTTACCACACTTCCCAGTTTAGAGATTCTAAAGAAACTTTGGCCCCAATTACATTCAAAATTGTCATTTATCCATGTCAAATGGGACATGGCAGTTTTTTTGCACTTTCACTACCAAACTAAGTAACATGGCCAGTGCTATCAATGTTTATTCAGCATTGATAATACTACGTAGTTTGGTAATGAAACATCTGCACGAAAATCGCCAAGCTCAGAGAACACCGAGGATCCCACAGTTCAACTCCGAGCTACACATTTTCTCTTCTGCCATTCTCATTTATCCATGCGTACAAGTTTATCTTTACTTCTGTATCAATTCCGATCGCACCTTTAAATTTGTACTTTTATCACTTGCCACTTTTAAATGGCACCGTGTGCTAGATTTACAAACTTAAATCAGACCTGAATCAGAAAATTTAATTCTGAAAACACCCTCTAGTGTTCCCCACGTATCCTTAAAGCTGTGTTTAAGATGACACCCCTTTTTTTTTCAGATTGTCAAAGAATTCAAGAGGATTGATGTGTCAGTATACATTGCATCACACCTAGGTAAATAAAAATCTACACATTATTCCCCAGCCTCCAGGACTGGCCCATGTGGCAGACCAAAACAATTTGTTCTTATACATTATAAATTTATACAGTATATTTTGTTATAGTACTTTGAAATAAGCTTATTATGGCATAGACGGAGATAAACTTTCCGAAGTGTTTTTTGAAGTTGCTTGGTGGATGGATGGATGGATGGATGGATGGATGGATGGATAAACAGACTGACTGACTGACAGACAGACAGACACAGATAGATATATGGTAGAGATAGATGGATAGATTGCAGAGATAAATACACGGATAGATATAGAAAGGTAGATAGATAGATAGATGATAGATAGATAGATAGATAGATAGATAGATAGATAGATAGATAGATAGATAGATAGATAAGAGAGAGAAAGAGAGAGAGAGAGAGAAAGAGAGAGTTTTAACAGGTCTGAATGTTTAAACTGATTATTGTCTGTATGGTGTTGGTAATATTTTATTATATATTTTTCCCACAGACCACATTATTAAAACATTGGAACATTGTGCCTTTTTTGATGATGACATTCAGAAAGAATTTTTTTTCCTGACTGTTCACGATGCCGTATTACACATACAGAGTCAAGTCATGTATCGAGAGGCCCAAGACCCTATTGCTGAAAAGGTACATATTTCATATTTATTTATGTACCAGTCGGTACAGCGTTTTAGTAATATTGACACATAAACATATTTTCACATAAAGTCCTGGTTATTTTCATTCCAGTTTGCAATTTTCGATAGAAAAGGAAATACTCGGTTATCTGCCTTTATGAGGGGAAACCATGTAGATATTTAAATATAATTCAAATAATTTTTGAAAAATAGCATTGTGCAGCTTCAAGGACCATGACTGTTAACACAGGTTTTAATTTATTTTCTTTTTGTTATAATGAAAATAATTAATTTTCATGGAATTATTCTTAATTGTTTAACAGGACAGTATTATCCACTCAATCAATTAATTTGTTATTTGTCATATTAATAATTCTATGTTCTTGTGGCCCAGATATCCTTAATGCAGGAGTCCAAGGAACCAATAGAATTCCCAGAAATGAACCAGAATGAACAGCTGGATGTTCAAGAAGAGGTATGATTTAATTTCAAATCTGCATTGTTATGATTTTTAGCATAAAACGGTGCAAGTAGTTTTCAGCTTACCACCATAGTATAGCCTGCCTATTATAGTCATAAATTGAGACAGTCCCAATTGTTGTTTGCAGCAGTTGTTAGGTGATCCCTGAGTTGTTCGCTATGGGCTGATTTTGTGGCAAACAGGAACTAAACACCATTTTTGGGGAAACATGTAAAGTATGGTCATGTGATTATGGGATGCTGCAAATAACCGTAAATGTGAACTGGTTGCTGAGCACCCAAAATGTGGTCATGTGACTGCAGGAGTGGGGTCCCAGTCATCGGAACTTCAGAACTGAGTTAGAACAAAAGCTCACTTCCTTCTCTTTGGGCCCTCTGCTGTAGCCCCCTGTCAGGTGATCCCACCACTGGCTGGCCCTGCCCCTCTCTCTTCCCTCCCAGTCACTCCTCCCCTGGCCTGAGAAGGTAAGGGTGACGGCGAGGGGTGGGAGAAGCAGCCAGGGCAGAGACAGAGAGATACAGAGAGAGGGGGAGAGAGAGAGACATATAGAGAGGGGGCGAGGGCGGAGAGAAGGAGGGAGGGGAGAGAGAGAGATGTCCAAAAGAATGTTGTGGTTCCCGGTGTTTTTTAACAACTGGTTCTCTGCCCTAATGACCAGCTGGGTAGACATGGCTAGGGTTTGGGTCATGTGACTGGTGGAAGTGAGTGACATCGAGTTGGCCATGCCCACCCAGGTTTTGTGGCTCCCGGTGTTTTCTTTTCTGTGGGAAACAGGTCCAAATGGCTCTTTGAGTAGTTAACTACTCAATGCACCACGTTTGCAGCATCTTCAATAAACCATTTTTGAGAGTTCTTTGGGAAAAGTAAACCCAATTAACTTTACACACATGATATGGCTACAGTGGTAATAGAACAGAACAGAACAGAACAGAACAGAACAGAACAGAACAGAACAGAACAGAATAGAATAGAAATTCTTTATTGGCCAAGTGTGATTGGACACACAAGGAATTTGTCTTAAGATTATATGCTCTCAGTGTACAGAAGGAAAATAAAATACATTCATCAAGAATAAAAAGATACAACACTTAGTGATAGTCAAGGTTACGAATAGAATAGAATAGAATAGAATAGAATAGAATAGAATAGAATAGAATAGAATAGAATAGAATAGAATAGAATAGAATAGAATAGAATAGAATAGAATATTGGCCAAGTAATTGGACACACAAGGAATTTGTCTTTGGTGCATCTGCTCTCAGTATACATAAAAGAAAAGATATGTTCATCAAGAATCGTAAGGTACAACACTTAATGATAGCCATAGGGTATAAGTAAGCAATCAGGAACCAATATCAATATAAATCGTAAGGATACAAGTAACAGTCATGCAGTCATAAGTGGGAGGAGATGGGTGATAGGAATGATGAGAAGATTAATAGTAGTAGTAATGCAGACTTAGTGAATAGTTTGACGGTGTTGAGGGAATTATTTGTTTAGCAGAGTGATGGCGTCCGGGAAAAAACTGTCCTTGTGTCTAGTTGTTCTGGGGTGCAGTGCTCTATAGCCGATATATAATAAGCTATCAAATCGAGCTGGGAAACAAATAAAAACAATATAAATTGAAAGATACAAGCAACATGGTTATAGTAATAAGTGGGAAGAGATAGATACTAGGAAGGGAGAGAAGAAGAATAGTAATACAGTCTTAATAATCAACATCTATTTACTCTTCACAGTTTTCACTTCAAATTTAGAATTTCAATCCTATTTTCCCTTTCTTTTCTTTTCTTTTCTTTTTTTTTAAACTAGGCTATGCGTAGACTTGCTTCATAAAGAACAACTTCAGGCTTGCGAAGAGCATACACCAATACCTTCAAGCAATTTATCACGGGACATTCTCTATTGCACCAGAAGAAAATATTTATGTTATTCGAGAGACTTCACTCTTTCCCTGCATCCTATAATTTATTTAAATTATTGGTCGACCAGGGGTGCTCACGTGTAATGCTATTTATGCGTTATTGTGATTTTGATGTACGTTGCAGGAAGGAAATGGGGCTCTTAGGTGACACCAGATAAGAGGTGCTGAGCTCAGAGGTGCCAAAGTTGCTACCTATTCAAGCTGGAACTATGTTTGTGGCAGATAAATAATGCAATAAAACTGGCCTCAGAAGTTAACATAAAACAAATTGAGTGCATTTAAACAACTTCCACAGAGGGTTAGTTTTAAGTTTCGGGGGGAGAGGGGTTCCTGCAAGGTTTAAATCAAAGGAGACCAATGTCGGTTTGAAAACTATTCTCTGAGAAGAATCCAAAGGAGAACATATTTTACATTGAGGCAATACAAAAAGTTCTTTTTTTCCCATGTCGTAGTGTACCTTTACCTTCTCAAAGGTTTCTCAACTTCGGCCCCAGAATTCCTCATACTGGCTAAGGAATTCTGGGAGTTGAAGTATCTACCACACATCTTAAAATTTGCCGAAGTTTAGAAATACTGGCTTACTGTATTAAGGAGCAGACCGGTGCAATATTAGGGACTCAATTTTTTAAAATTATAAATTGGGTTTCATTGTTATGCCCAGTTTCATTTTTGGCACTTTTTGCAGCAATGTACTGTATGTCTGTCTATCTATGATTTCACTCTTGAAACATAAACTTTTAGTTGTTAATTAATGCATATTCACAAACATCTCAAATATATGGCTATGCTGTTCTGAAAATTGCAGATTATTTGTTCTAGAATAAAGCGTCATTTCGTTCCTTATAATAAAATAGTGTTTTCCCCAGCCTTGGCCACTTGAAAATGTGTGGACTTCAATTCCCAGAATTCCCTGGGGTGAGGAATTCTGGGAGTTGAAGTCCATACATCTGGGTGAGGAATTCTGGGGGTTGAAATTCATATATCTTCAAGTCGCCAAGATTGGGAAGCTCTGCAATAAAACAATATATCTTTCTGGTCTGGTGAGTCAAGGTCTAAAGTTGTGTTTCCACGGCACAGGATTATGTTATATTAGTTCTCAATGCCAGTTAAAAACTAAACAACTAGAGAGGAGTGTCTGCATGGGAATGAAAAATTTATGACCTCTTGATCAAAGCTTTGATATGCAAATTGTGGATATGTCACTCACAAAGAGGCGGGGCTTTCTACGGTTGTGATCATGTTTGATATTTTTTTAATCCCTTCCTTTCAGGTACCTCTGGAATTGGATATTGATTTGGGCGTATTAATTTAATGTATACATATACTCAGGAGAAATATTTGAGAATAAACAGATTTTTCTGGGGTTGGGAATCTTCCTGTACTTAATCCCTTTCATAAAAGATTTATAAATAAATATTTGCAAAATTGTTTGTATGTTTGAAAAAGTCACTTTTTCTGCTTATAAGCTTCTTGTAGTGTAGAAGGTTTTGTTTTTTAAACAGAAGTGCATTTTTAAAAATAATTCAGAGATCCTATTGGTTAGTAAGGGAGACAGGACTGCCATTGTGTGATTGAAGCTCTGCCTGAGGGCCACAGAATATATAAAAAAAACGAAGTCTTTGTTGCTCTTTGAGTTTGATTGTTTGCTTGCCAATGTGTCAAGTACTAAAACACTGATGATGTTATATAGTTGGGTAATCAAACCACCAAGCTCAGAAAATAACAAGGACTACACAGTTCAACCCTGAGTTACAGATATACTCTTTGATTTGATATAAGGAAACAGGCCAGTGGTGAAATCTAATTTTTTTTACTACCGGTTCTGTGGGCGTGCCTTGGTGGGCGTGGCAGGGGGAAGGATACTGCAAAATCCCCATTCCCTCCTCACTCCTGGGGGAAGGGTATTGCAAAATCTCCATTCCCACCCCACTCTGGGGCCAGCCGGAGGTGGCATTTGCCAGTTCTCTGAACTGCTCAAAATTTCCGCTACCGGTTCTCCAGAACCTGTCAGAGCCTGCTGGATTTCACCCCTGAATTAAATTAATAATTTAAATGAAAACTTACTTAATTTCAGATTGCTTGAGCAATTGAACAGAAAGATGAGGCATTCAGGAATTCATTCAATTGTTTAGTTTTTAGTCAGAGGTACTATTGCATAATAGATACTGGGAGGTTTAAAATGTTGACATTTGAAATCAAAATGGCCATACATTCACAAATGAGATTTTATATATTCGTAGAATATTTCCGGGGAACACGTGCACTTGTTATTCTCAACTTTTTTTATCAATGTTTGCTCTCACTGTATAAGGAAATGTATTCTGTATTATTGAGCAAAAGTACATTTTTTAAAACTTCCTGCCATAAGTTATGACCAACGATTTAAAGGAGTCCCAAACCACTTTAATTTTTTTCCACATGAAAATCAATCTCTTGCGTCAAAACATATCAGAGGTAGGTTTCAGCAGGTTCTGACCAGTTCTGGAGAACTGGTAGCAGAAATTTTGAGTAGTTCAGAGAACCGGTTGTAAAAATTCTGACTGGGCCCACCCCCATCTATTCTCTGCCTCCAAAGTCCCAGCTGATTGGGAGGAAATGGGGATTTTGCAGTAACCTTCCCCTGGAGTGGGGTGGGAATGGAGATTTTACAATATCCTTCACCTGAAGTGAGGTAGGAATGGAGATTTTACAGTATCCTTCCCCTGCCACGCCCACCAAGCGAGGCCTACCAAGCCACACCCACAGAACCGGTAGTAAAAAATTTTGAAACCCACCACTGAAACAAATGCATTGTTCTTGATCTGGTGAAAGTTATTTTGCTAGATTCTTGATCAATATTGACCTCTTTTTGAAAATAATAAAAGGATAAATGTTTGCCTTTTTACATACATACATATACACACATAAGCACTCACATACGCATGTACATTATGTAGGAATGCCCTGGGTTTTGTAAATACAACCATTGAAACATTTTATCGATGTATTATATGGAATCTTTAGCATTAAGAAATTGTGATTTTATTTTACCTCTATTTTAAAAGATCCTCTGAAACCATACCGGAATAATTGGTCACACTTTATTTACATACATCAATCTGTATGGTATAATACGAGAGAAAAATAGGTATATTGCACACGTTAAAATTTTTATTGCATTATAATACCTATAGAAAGATAACCCAAGATGGCAATACTTTTACTTCCTAGTTTTTGCTTATTTAATATGCGGGGCATGATTTTTTTTTATTTATTTTTTGCCTTTGGATCAGTCTTGATTCTCAATATCTGCTTGGACTAATCCCAATAATTTTCTTGGCAACATCTTCAGAACAATGGTGAAATCTAAATTTTTTTGCTACCGGTTCTGTGGGTGTGGCTTGGTGGGTGTGGCAGGGGAAGGATACTGCAAAATCCCCATTCCCTCCCCCCTCCTGGGGGAAGGATATTGCAAAATCTCCATTCCCTCCCCACTCTGGGGCCAGCCAGAAGTGGCATTTGCCAGTTCTTTGAACTACTAAAAATTGCCGCTACCGGTTCCCCAGAATCTGTCAGAATCTGCTGGGTTTCACCCCTGCTTCAGAAGTTTGTTTGCTATTGCTATCATCCTAAGGCTGAAAGAGGGTGACTGGCTCAGGGCTTCCAGTCTAATGTCTAAAGCAGGACTAGAACTCACAGTCTCCCAGTTAAGCTGCCTTAATCACTACATCGAATTGTTATGGAATGAAGTGACCAAGCAACATTCCTGGGTCAATCAGAGAGAGAGTTTATTTGCGCAAAGACTCGTAAGCCAGGTTCCAATCTTGGCTTAGAGTAAAGTCTCCATGCTTGTATGACACATTATATACTTTTCTAAACAAAGGATTCTGCTAACACAGCAACTTTTCCATATATGGTTAACATACATTTGTCATTTTTAATTGACATCTTCTTACTTATTAAAGTTTTACATTGACTCTATCTAACACTCATAATTCTTCTTGTATTTTGGCTGAAGTACAAATTTCTTCTTGTTGAAGGACAAGTTTTAGCCCATATGGATGTCCATGACCTAACCACCTTTAGTCATCTGTCTTCTGACAAGTTAGGGATGCTCCTTTCTTCTGACAGGTTAGGGAGTTACTTAAAGTATCAAGGATACAGTTCATGCTGACATTGTATTTTCTCTAGCTGGCAGTATTTCCTGCCTTCAGAATATAGTTGCTTTTAGAATGTCTTTTTAGAATATAGTGAATAAGTATCCAGTAATCATCCAAACGGTCCCCAATCTACATTATCCCCCCCTGTGGAAGTTTGTTTATTAATATTTTTAATATATAAACTTCCATTATTTGTATACTAAGTTCCAATAAACAAATCTACCTTATATAGAATCTAACAAAATATAATAATAAAAGTAAAGGATAAGTAGTACTTGATTGTTACTACTCTCTTGATTCTTGGGGAGATTTTCTCCACCTTTCTATAGGCCCCATGTTCTCATATGGGTCTGTCTCAGAATCTTTATGTTCTTCGAAGGCATTAGAGCTAAACTGATGATCGATGAGAGTTTTCATTAAAACTAACTTCTTTTCGGATTGCAGTTCCTTTACTGCTCTAAAGGATTTATACAAGAAAATAAAAATCTAGACCTGCTTCAGCACATATTAACAAAAATAACATTTGTTTTATCCTGCCGGATCCAGGCAACCAAGAAAACCACATATCTGCTGTCTGTATTCTGTGGCTTATTTTGGAAGCCCTATCCTGCAGTTCATTAGCACCTTCCTTGACCACACCTGATTTCCTTTCTCAGCTGTCAGGAGGTCTAAGGCACATCAGTTTTGTAAAATTACTGTTGCAAAGGAATCTGTCTGATCTTGGACTTTGACCAAGGTTCCAACAATCTGGTTCAAGCTCTCTTGAAGCTCTTCCGACAATTGCTGAAACTGTATTACAGAGTGTGTCAGACCACCTATTTTAAGAAAATGTACATGTTCTTGTTCAATTTGTTGGCAAACATAAATGTGCATCCTTTCCACACAAAAAGAACACTCCATTTTCTTCCATGCATACTCCTATGTTCATAGAGAAAGCATGACTCTTATGATGGTCTTCATTAGTCCAGACCCTTAGAGTCCCTGCCACCTGCCAGTGGTTGCAATGGGATTTCTAATGAAGGGTCCTTTTGTTTATCTGAGAATTGGTCCTTCAAAAAGGATACATAAACCTGATTTGATCTTAAAGTGTAGCCAAACTGGAAACTGTGGAGGCTGAAATCGTTTTGGACAGTTTTCAAAGGTTATATTCCATCTTCCCCACTTTCCTTTCTTAAAGCTCATTTCTGATGGTGTTAAACAAGTAACCTTTTGTCGAAATAGGTGGTGGGCAGAGGGAAACATATCCTTTGTTAATTTCATATCCATCAAATATATCTTATGGCCAAGTATATTTTTGACTGACATTGTTCTTCTGTCATGGATCCTACAGGCCTACCAAGTTTCTGGTGTCTCTTTATACACAGAAAAGGTGTTCCTATGAGGTAGCTATTAGGCCTGCAATAGGAAATGCTTTTACCTAATCTTTTGAATGCCTCATAAAAATCTCCTTGTATCGGTGAGACGGGTACTTTATCTCTGCTATCCCCTTCAAGGATAATTGTAGCCTTTGTTCTAACCCAGAGTTGTGGTTTAACAGGCATAGCATGATAAGATGCAGGGTCAGCAGATAAACATAACCAACATCTTTGACCTAGGGTGGGGTTATATTGATTAACAAGTTCTTGACTTAATTCCAGGATTCTGGATATGTAGTCTGCTTTATGCAATTGTTGTAGAGGCCCATTTTCCTTATCTATCCCCCCCTGAGCAGGGTATGTTAATATCGGAACCTTAGGTTGTGGAGTCACCTTAGGTCTAAAGTAACGACCCCGTGCATAGACAATGCGTTTTTGACGGGAGCATACTTGACCCAAAGTGTCTCCACTAATGTTCCTGATATAGTTACCTGAGAGTCCTGTTATGAACAATGTCTAAAGCCATAAAAAAGCATGATCACCTATGGTGTAAAACTCACTAGTCAGGAATAGAGTCAGTGGTACATGATGATTGGGAAGTAACAGGAGAAAGGGAAATCCTAGGTGTACCACAAAACCTATCCTTATATATGTAAAACAAGAGTAAAAGTAGGGATAGGATAGCAGCTACCCATACAATCCACACCCACACCCAAGCTATCTCTAACATTAGCATGTGTAAGAATGCATTACATTACAGTGAATAAGATATATCTACAGTGTGAAGGTTGTCTTCATCCTTACTGATCTTCAGCCGTGCGCTGGGAACCAGCTTCCGGAGTGGTTCAGCAAGGCAGACGTTCACCACCGTGCGTAGAGAGTCCATTGCCGGTAGGACTTAGCAAGGTGTATTCTTGAATGTTAGCGCCAATGGTTTGTCAGAGTTTGTTACCTGGTATGTGACTGGATCACTCTGGTCTGCAAGTGTCAATCTCGTCCAATGGATCCAAGATCTTTTTTTTTAAAGTCTTAAAAGGCACTATTACAAAATCCAACACATCTGGGAGAATTTGCAATGGAATCTAATCAGTTGCAGTCCTCTGCAGTTGGGAAACAGCATAGGCAACTACTTAGTCCTAAAAAGAAAAATACAAACATAGTCCAGGTGATGAAGAACGCTATTGCCACTGGTTACTGCTTGCCAGTCAGTTGGTTCCTTTGGATCATCAATGTCAATAGATTTCCTTGGTGATATTCCACCTTCCACTCCTTTGGGGCTGGCACGGGCCCTTTCACTTGGAGTTTAACTTCCTTCGAGCTCCAGCTCAACACTCAATCATCGTGGTGGAAGTTGTGGTCTGGAAACTCCAAAAGTGGCATCTGGGCTAAGAGTCCTTGTTTCCTAAGAACTTCAAAATATCTGGACAGTTTATATACATGTTGTTTCAATACTTTGTTTCTGGTTTCCAGGTAATCAATGCATATGCTTCCTGACATGAAAGCTATACCAAACAACAATACATCTGATGGTATTCTAATATTCTTTCTAGGTTGGATCTAAGTAAACTCTTGACACTTCTGTTGTTGTAGCATTACTGCAGGGAAGGCGTTAACCCCCCTTATGAGGCGGTCCACTATGACCAATAAATATTGTACTCTCCCCCTTCTTGGTAATTTTGTAAAATCCATTTGAGTACATTGAAATGATTTTAAAGCTGGTGATCTCCACCCATCTGATCACCCATTTGATGTTTTCTGACAGCTTGTTTATTCGCCTCTTTTCTTCACAAATTAAACATTTGTCTATAATTTGCTAAAAGGTATATTCCAATATTATTATAACATTTTAAAAGTTCATTTACAATAGTTTGAATTCCCCAATGATTTCACCCATAGTTTGCTAAATGTATGCATTATCCCAAATGCATGCTTGGAATCTGTTTATGTTTCCTCCCAAGATGCATAGAGATTGATTTAGTGCATACACTTCACAAGTTTGAGCAGACCAATTTTGAGGCAAACCCCTTGCTTCCAGGATCTCTAAAGTGTGTCCATTTATAATAAAAATTGCTTGTTCTTGTTCCAGGGGGTGTACCTCCAAATCTGGTCTTATTTTTATTTATTTATTTTATTTTATTATCTTTTTTTGTAAATCAATTACTTTAGCACAATAATATTTTAATCCAAACTGATCCATTAATCTAGTGTTGGCTAAGAACTGTGCTGGATTCAAATTGTGATCTCTAATTAAAATTAAGTCAGGCTGCTGCATTAAAATTGCTTCATATATTAGATGGGGTGCTCACAACAAGGGCTTCCCCAAAGGTCAATTTCCCACTTTATTGGACCAGTAGCAGCAATTGCTTGAATACATACTGGCCATCCCCTTATTACTGGGTCCATTATGTTTGACAGGAATGCCACGGGTTTCTTTTGTCCTGTCCAGTCCTAAGCCAACACCTTTTTGTGCAATTCCATTTACTGTGTTTAAAAGAGATGGAAGGGCTTTTCCAAATTTGGTAAACTTAATATAGAAGCCTTGGTTAAAGCTTGTTTCAAATTTTCAAAGCTTCCTCTTTTTTTTTGTGTGCCCCTCCCATTTCAAATTCCAAAGTCCAGATTCAATTAATTTTGCATACAGGGGTTTGGTAAGATCAGTATTCCCATCAACTCAAACCTCAGTATTTCCTTAGTTCTTGCTTGATTTCAGGTAGAGGTTGTAATGTCACCTCTTCTATTCTATCAGGAATGATGTTCTATTTCCTTCACTTAATTAAGTGTATTCTAATGCTTTGTTCACTCATTTTGATTTCAGTTAATTTAAAAAATACTACTTTCTTCTGTTGGTCCTAATATTAAATTTATCAAGAGCTCTCTGTGTAATCCAAAAAGGAGTCACCCATCGCCACTAGTACTGACTTTCATCTTCTGCCATCAAATTGTACACTTAAGCTTCCCTTCTTTGGATCGGGCACCCTTTCTTTGCCTTCCGGAGGTCCCACATGATCCCAAAAACAAATCCCAAATCTTTCTGTTTATCGGTTCCACCCTCTAACTCCCATTTCTAGCTTCCAAGTCCGCACAAGTCTATGCAAACCAACTTTAAAGACAACTTTTCTGGATTACACTAAAACTTCCTTTCTCTCTTTGTTGGAAAATATAGGAAACACAAAAGAGCAGTGAAATTCCTCAAAAAGAAATAAGCAAAAAACGCAGGCAGAGATCCAGCCCCCACCTTAAAGAAAAAAATACCCAATAAGGAAAAGAAAACAAATCAAAGTAATTAGAATTTTTAAAACAATCACACACAAATCAAAGGAATTTCAAAAGACTTTAAAGAGTCACAGAGAAAATCAAAAGACATTTTAGGATATAAAAAGGTTACTCTTGCAGTCCAAACAGGCTAGCTTCGGAAAGCTATGCTTGCATTTGTCATGTCGCCTTCCTATAAACAATAAACTACTTCTGTCCCCAACCACATTGAAGCAATTTCCTAGCCGGGAGCTTTTGAACCCCAGAAAGGAAAGGCTTTCCCTTCCTTCCCAACTTTCTCAACTTCCTATATTGTAAGGAGAATAGCTGCAAAAGTAAAACAATTTAAATGAAGTATTTTAGATCAATGCTCTGAAGCATATTTGTATCAAACTTTAGGGTCAGTCTCTGCTTTCAATAAAATGCAAGTCAGATTCAGAAAATCTTTCAAAATCATTTCTTTTATATAGGTTTAATTAAATATTTGAAACCTCAAGAATTACCAGAAAAATAAAATCAAAATTGTTTTCAGAGCAGAAAAGAAAAGCTTTTATATGCAAATGAAACAGTGAGAGAGAGGGGTGGGGGGAGAGAGAGTGAGAGGCTGCAGCCGATCCCCCACTAGCCCTCCCTTCTCAGACAGATTAAGAGAAAAGGAAAAAGTTTTTAAAAGCAAACGGAGAAGCCATACTCCCTTAAAGAAACTGTATTCCGAGTCAAACACAGTGAAGCTACAAAGGCAGGTATCAGATAGCCTTACCCCGCCTTTCTCAGGCTGGTTCAGCAGAGAGAAAAAAATGGTGAAAAGAACAAAAGCCCGCAGCCCACCCTTTTCTTGCTTTTTGCAAAGGAAGCGGGGGGGGGGGTCCGGAATACAGGGAGAGGAAAAAAAATGGTTAAACTGCATAGGATTCTTATCTCCTTTCGCCTCTTCAGCATCCATTCAACAACACACAGACATTCAAAGGGCACAGAATCAATCATTCCTTATGAGCTTTTAGGACACCTCGCATACACACTCACATTTATGCTGCAATCAAACTACTTGTGTACACCACACCCATGCAAAAATTTTATTTTATGCAAACCAATAATTAAAATGATGTAAAGGAGCTCAGTTTTTCTAAATAGGTTTGGAAATGCCTACATACATACACATACACAAACATACCATTAAACATTTCCAGATCTGTGGAGGGAAGTTGTTTGTTTTAATTTTACTTCCTTGGCTAGCCTATAGTTTATTCTTAAAGGAGTGGGGGAACTCAGAGAGCAGTTAAATCATAATTATGATTGTGGGCCCAAACTACTCTCCGTTTCCCACATCTCCAAGTCAAGATGTTCAATTAATAGACATGTCATAATTAATTCAATTCTTATTCAATTCTACACACTATCATTATAAATGCACATCAACAAAACAAAATAATTTTCAACAGAAATCACATCAAAGCAATCAATTCAACTTGTTTTCCCTTTTAGACAGGCTTTACTTTTTTATTACCTGCTAAACCCCTGTGGGAAGAACAATAAAACAATTTCCTTTCGTTTCTTAGTTCCTTCTCATTCTGTGTACTTTAACTTTTTCAAGTTCTCTACTACACAGTCCTAACATGAGACTCTAACTCATGATTGAAGACTTAGGCCACTCCTTGTCTTCCAGGAAATTGATCAAGTTTCCTCATCCACTAATTAATAGTGGGCACCCTTGTTAAAAGAAACTAAAATTCCTTGATTTATACTTACCTGCAGGCTTGCTTTTCTTTTTGAAATTTTTCTGTTGGGGTCTCTGTCTGATTGACCTTTGTGGGTCCTTGACTGGTCTGTTTCGCTGGTGGGTTTACGGCACCTCCTCACCGGAAGATTCCTGAGACTGCAATTGAGTCCTTGTAGCCGGCTTAATGGATGTTCCGCTTGGGAAGGAGCCGATCCCACCAGGGCAGCCGTCACTGTAGTCACCTCTGCGGTGCCAGAATTGTTATGGAATGAAGTGACCAAGCAACATTCCTGGGTCAATCAGAGAGAGAGTTTATTTGCGCAAAGACTCGTAAGCCAGGTTCCAATCTTGGCTTAGAGTAAAGTCTCCATGCTTGTATGACACATTATATACTTTTCTAAACAAAGGATTCTGCTAACACAGCAACTTTTCCATATATGGTTAACATACATTTGTCATTTTTAATTGACATCTTCTTACTTATTAAAGTTTTACATTGACTCTATCTAACACTCATAATTCTTCTTGTATTTTGGCTGAAGTACAAATTTCTTCTTGTTGAAGGACAAGTTTTAGCCCATATGGATGTCCATGACCTAACCACCTTTAGTCATCTGTCTTCTGACAAGTTAGGGATGCTCCTTTCTTCTGACAGGTTAGGGAGTTACTTAAAGTATCAAGGATACAGTTCATGCTGACATTGTATTTTCTCTAGCTGGCAGTATTTCCTGCCTTCAGAATATAGTTGCTTTTAGAATGTCTTTTTAGAATATAGTGAATAAGTATCCAGTAATCATCCAAACGGTCCCCAATCTACATTAAAACTAACCCTCAGTGTTTTGAGTAGCTATTTTATAAAATAGACTTCTTTAGGTGTCCAAAAAGTATTAAATAAAATGCTACATATATATACCATTTATAATAATATGTTGCTGAAAAGAATACAACAGTTGAACTTTCTTTTATAAACTTGTTTCAGGTGCATATTGCAAGAATTAAGTTTCTTTTTAAAGTTCCAATGGGTATTGTAAAAATCCTACTAGCCTCAGACCAGGGATGAAATCCAGCAGGTTCTGACAGGTTCTGGAGAACCGGTAGTGGAAATTTTGGGTAGTTCGGAGAACAGTAAATACCACCTCTGGCTGGCCACCAAGTGGGGTAGGAATGGAGATTTTGCAATATCCTTCCCCCAGGAGTGGGGAGGGAATGGGAATTTTGCAGTACCCTTCCCCTGCCACACCCACCAAGCCACACCCCGCCCACCAAGCCATGCCCACAAAACCAGTCGTAAAAAAAAATTGGATTTCACCACCGCCGCAGACCATAGCTAGAAGGCATTTACTAGAAAAACAAGCACATTACCAGAGCAAATATTAACTGCATGTTAACGCTGTCCACATTTGTGTACAATTTGACAATGTAAATGGATTTGATGAGAGATTGTAGTGCTTCTCAAAAAACTACCACCACAACAATTTCCCATTAAATACGTTTAATTGACAAACTTAATGCAGTTAAGTGTGGGAGAGCATGATAACATATGAAACACAATTTGTTTTTTCAGACAACATTCTCACACATCAGAAATAACTGTATTGTTATTTCTTATTGCCTAGGGTTGTATGTTTTGGAACCCATACTCAGCTTACATGGCTATAAAGTCAATTTAACCACCTTGCTGGGTTTCTATTTTTGGGGGTGGGGGGTGGGAATACAAGATATTAGGTATATTTCAAATAAACCAACAAAGGAGGGCTAAAATATAATAATAATATTGTTCTTGTACTTGTTATTAACAACTTTGAGAAATTAATAATTATTAAGGCTGGTTAAATTGCAGGTAGCCGTATAACTTTTGGCTTCATACAAATTTGGTATAGATAAGATGGATGGATGGATGGATGGATGGATGGATGGATGGATGGATGGATGGATGGATAGATAGATAGATAGATAGATGGAGAAACGGATGGACAGGTGGGGATGATAGATAGATGGACAGATGGATGATAGATAGATAGATAGATAGATAGATAGATAGATAGATAGATAGATAGATAGATAGATAGATAGAACAGAGAAATGGATGGACAGGTGGATAGATAGATAGATAGATAGATAGATAGATAGATAGATAGATAGATAGATAGATAGATAGATAGATAGATAGATAGAAAGAAAGAAAGAAAGAAAGAAAGAACAGAGAAATGGATGGACAGGTGGATGATAGATAGATAGATAGATAGATAGATAAATAGATAGATAGATAGATAGATAGATAGATGGAGAAACGGATGGACAGGTGGGGATGATAGATAGATGGACAGATGGACAGATGGATGATAGATAGATAGATAGATAGATAGATAGATAGATAGATAGATAGACGAACAGAGAAACGGATGGACAGGTGATGATAGATAGATGAGAGAGAGAGAGAGAGAGATGGATAGAGATGGATGGATGGGTCTTTCAAAATTCTTTGCAATGGTCATGCTGGCTGGAGAATTCTGGGAATTGTTCTAATTGCTCTAATAATTTCTTTTTTAATTGGGTGATTTCTGCTGCCTAGTGTGTAACTATGGTGTTGCGTTAAGTGTACTTTTCGCTCCATTTTAAATTTACTTAGTTTCTCTCCTCTTCCCTCACCAATGCCACAAGGCTGAGACGCTCGCCCGTTACCAAGGCAACTAGAACGCCGCCCGAATACGGGTCGCGGGGCACCGGCGGGGGGGGGAAAGGAACTACACTTCCCAGGCTGCAATTCGACACGAAATGGCGCCATTTTTTAAAAAGGAGCCTAGATGTACGAAATGTTTGATCGTCCGATCGCTCGCCATAAGATCGTTTTCTGTACAGTTGGCTTCCAGATTTGGACAGTAAAACCCAAATGACCACTAGAGGGCAGCAAACCCCTTGAATCTTTCTGGCAGCTAGTCTTTTTGCCCAGCAGCTCAACATTTTTTATGACTTTGACAGGGAAGTCGAAAAGCATCCAGGAAAAAAGCAAAAAGCAAACTATTCTTCCTCCAAGTCCTTCTCCCGAATTGAGGGAGATTTTATTGCAGTAATAAAGTCTCAACTTATTCCCTCATAGAGCCAGAAAATTTAGACTGAAGCACAAATGAGATGACTGAAGTTTATGGACTGAAGCATTTTGTTACCTAACCCTGATATTTGCTTAAATGGCTTTACGAGAATGGAAGGGAAGGGAAGGGAAGGGAAGGGAAGGAAAGGAAAGGAAAGGAAAGGAAAGGAAAGGAAAGGAAAGGAAAGGAAAGGAAAGGAAAGGAACGGAACGGAACGGAACGGAACGGAACGGAACGGAACGGAACGGAACGGAACAGAACAGAACAGAACAGAATAGCAGGGTTGGAAGGGACATTGGAGGTCTTCTAGTCCAACTGTAGATGGGTGGATGGATGGATGGATGGATGGATGGATGGATAGATAGATAGATAGATAGATACTGTAGATGGATGGATGGATGGATGGATGGATGGATGGATATAGACTGGATGGATGGATGGATAGATAGATAAATAGATAGATACTGTAGATAGATGAATGGATGGATAGATATAGACTGGATGGATGGATGGATGGATGGATACTGTAGATGGATGGATGGATGGATGGATGGATAGATATAGACTGGATGGATGGATGGATAGTTAGATAGATAGATATAGACTGTAGATGCATGGATGGATGGATAGATAAATAGATAGATAGATACTGTAGGTGGAGGATGGATGGATGGATAGATATAGACTGGACGGATGCATGGATGGATAGATAGATAGATATAGACTGTAGATGGATAGATAGATAGATAGACAGATAGATAGATAGATAGATAGATAGATAGATAGATAGATAGATAGATAGATAGATAGATAGATCGTGGCAACCAAAACTGGATGCAATATTCCAAGTGAGGCCTTAGCAAGGCATTATATAATATGTTAACTTTATGTTATCAACTTGTCTTTTTGGGAATCGACGGACAACTAATAAGATTCACCTTTAGAGAGAGAAAGAGAGAAACAGAATAGGAAGTCTCAAAAGTAGACAGGCACACGCGTGTCTATACTTTCCAATCTCTATGGTCAAATGCGACGCGCGACAGAGTGTAAGGCCGGCGCCCTTTTATGTCGTCACGGCCGCAGCTGGGTTCTTCTTGGTGCCAGCATGGAAGGACTGAAAAGTATTCCCGAGACGGGGACGGCAGCTCTTTCCGAGCCGGGTCCTGGGGAGCTCCTGGGAGATGGTGAGGAAGAAAGGCCGGGGACGAAGGGAAGGATCTGCCCTGGTTGTTAGCGGGGTTTTAATTACTTTACTCCCCCCGTCCCCAAAAAAAGACCCCTTGGGTTCACCGGCATTCACTATCTGCCTAGTAGGGGGCTGCAAAAGCCTTTGGGCGCCGCTAGGTGGCAGCAGAGAGTCAATAGCTGCTTGCAATCCTCCTAAGGCGGGGTGTGGTCCAAAGTTGACCACTTGAAGTCGGGTGGACTTCAACTCCCAGAATTCCTCAGCCAGCATTGCTGGTCGCTGCCACGCATGCGTTACAATGGCGTCAAATGCAATGCAATGCAATGCAATGCAATGGGGAATTCTGGGAGTTGAAGTCCACCGGTCTTCACATGGCTAAGTTTCAAATAACTTGGCTAGGTGGCACTGAGCTTGTCAATCAGAACGCTTGGCAGTTCAGAGGTTCGGATCCCAAGTGCAGGTCTCGTGCGTGAGCAGGGGGTTGGACTAGATGACCTCTTAGGTTGCTTCCAACTCTTGTTACTGTTACTTCAACTCCCAGAATTCCCAGGCCAGCATTGCCGGCCAATGGAGTCAGTGCAATGCAATGGGGGAATTCTGGGAGTTGAAGTCCACCCGTCTTCAAATGGCCAAGCTTCAAACGACTTCAACTCCCAGAATTCCACACTGCATTGCATTGTCTCCATTTTAACGCATGATTGCATTACATGGCAGCAGCCAGTAATGCTGACTGGGGAATTCTGGGAGTTGAAGTCCACCCATGGCTTCAAGTGGTTAAGCTTGACCAACGCTGCACTGCCAACTCTCTCTGTGGTGCTATTCGTTGCAGGCCTTAAAAATGTAAACCCCCTTGTAGGATTTCATCTCTGTGTTTCATGTTCCTAATTCAGTTTCACCATGGGGGAAAGGCACTTTGAGCCCCTCCTGATTTGTTGTTGTTAGTTGCGAAGTTGTGTCCGATCCATCGCAACCCCATGGACAACGTTCCTCCAGGCCTTCCTGTCCTCTACCAGCCCCCGGAGTCATTTAAGCTCATGCCGACTGCTTCAGTGACTCCATCCAGCCACCTCGTTCTCTGTCGTCCCCTTCTTCTTTTGCCCTCCATCGTTCCCAGCATTAGGCTCTTCTCCAGTGAATCCTTCCTTCTCATTAGGTGGCCAAAGTATTTGAGTTTCCTCTTCAGGATCTGGCCTTCTAATGAGCAGTCAGGGTTGATCTCCTCTAGGACTGACCGGTTGGATGGCCTTGCAGTCCAAGGGACTTGCATGAGTCTTCTCCAGCACCAGAGTTTAAAGGCCTCCATTCTTTGGTGCTCAGCCTTCCTTATGGTCCAACTTTCACAGCCATCCATTGCAACTGGGAAAACCATCACCTTTACTATACACACTTTTGTTGGCAGGGTGATGTCTCTGCTTTTTAGTATGCTGTCTAGATTTGCCACAGCTGTCCTCCCCAGGAGCAAGCGTCTTTTAATTTCTTGGCTGCAGTCCCCATCCGCGGTGATCTTGGAGCCCAGGAAAATAACATTTTCTCCATAAAATACCCTTCTGATTTACAGAGGGTTAAAAAGATGGCTTTGGTAGAGATATGCGGGATCAGTTTTCCAAGAGCCGAGTTGAGATGCATGAGTCAAACCCAAAGCAATCTTAAGTGACAAGGAAATTGTTCAGTCCATCATTGCCTTGGTGGTGGGGTGGTGGAGTAATTTACAATCATATAAAAGAGAATATTTGTAGCTCGAGGTTGAACTGTGGGCTCCTTGGTGCACTCTGAGCTTGCAGACGTTTCATTACCCAACGAGATAACATCATCAGTATTACTGTAGTAAGGGAGTGGGGCTTGCTCTCATTTTATATTAGTGGCTAATCTTGTCAGTATTGGTAGATGTTTCATTCCCAACTTGGTAGCCTCAATCCTACATTCCTGATGTTACCTAGATTGGCGATGAAACATCTTAAAGAAAACCACGAAGCTCAGAGACCCCGAGAAGAACAATCAGTCTTGCAAGGTGATGTTACGATAGTCATCTTAATAAAAATGCTTTCAAACGTCCCTGCAGTCTGATTCTTGTTCTGGTTTGCGTCGTGGGACTGACATGATTTCCAGGATAAAACTTGGTCTGAATGTTCATTTTGGCTGTTGGTATTAGTTCAGCTAGGGACACGGTGGCTCAGCAGCTAAGATGCTGAGCTTGTCGATCGAAAGGTCGGCAGTTCAGCGGTTCGAATCCCTAGCGCTGCGTAACGGTGTGAGCTCCCGTGACTTGTCCCAGCTTCTGCCAACCTAGCCGTTCGAAAGCACGTAAAAAATGCAAGTAGAAAAATAGGGATCACCTTTGTTGAGAAGGGAACAGCGTTCCGTGCGCCTTTGGCGTTGAGTCATGCCGGCCACATGGCCACGGAGACGTCTTTGGACAGCGCTGGCTCTTCAGCTTTGGAACCGAAGAGATGGGCACCGCCCCCTAGAGCCGGAAAACGGCTAGCATGTTATAGGAGTCTGCAGTCTGCATATGTGCAGGAATTTATCTTGGATGGCAAACCTCAGATAAGGAAGGCTATTGGCACGTAGGCGCCAGGAAATGGCATTAGAAGATAAGACCCTTATCTTATAAAATTATAAAGTATAAAATTAGAAGAATGGGAAATGATCTGGAAAAACAATTGTAAAATCACTAAGGCAGTAACATTCAAAGAAAATCACTATAAGATGTGGTATAGATGGCACCTGGCCCCTGCCAGACTAGCAAAAATGTACCCAAATTGTAACCCGACATGTTGGAAATGTAGACAAGCCCCAGGAACATTTTATCATCTTTGGTGGCTCTGCCCAAAAGTAAAAAAATTCTGGACGAAAATTGGAAAATGGATAACAGAAATAACAGAAGAAAAGATAGACCTAAAGCCCGAAATCTTTTTATTAGGTATATTTAAAAAAGAAATTAAAAAAGAAATAAAATATATCACACTACACATAATTACAGCAGCAAGATTAACCCTAGCCCAATTTTGGACACTGGAAAAGTTGCCAACAGAAGAACAAATAATTCATAAAATATATAGGTGCGCAGAGATGGATAGATTAACTCTAAAATTAAAAAACAAGGAAGACTCACACTATCATCAAATTTGGAATAGATGGTATGAATGGATTGACAAACAAGGGGAAAAAAAACAGATGATAAATACATCAAGAAACCAAAGTTAGTAAATTTACACCGTCAACATAAATATATCACAGCAAATGAAGATAAATGTATATATATGGTTATATATTGAAATGTTATAGACAGAAAACTTTTGCTTAGCAATATTACAACATAAGTAATACTGAAATGTACTTCATTTTTAGCCTTAAGATTGTTTTTATAACTTTTCTCTTTTTTTACCTTTTATCTGTTTATATCAAATAAAGTTGGTTTTAAAATTCAAAAAAAAAAAAAAAAAAGAAGAAGATAAGACCCTAACTCTGTAAATAAGAGGAACAGGAGGAGAGGAAATGGGATATATGTGTGTTAGACTTTAATTAAAGTCTAACATTATAAGTGCTTAAGCAAGCAATGATTAACCAAAGATTCTAGTTATCTGGAAGATTCTGTGAGCCAATGATATGCTGCCAAGTACCCTGTAACTTAAAAGTAACAAACTATATAAGGTCACTATGTAAGACAATAAAACACCACATACATCCTCAACCTTTGTGTGCGTGGTCACTCAACAGCATGTATGTGCAGGGGGAATCTTTACCTTTACCTTAATCATTCAGCTAAAGAAGTTCTCGTTGCTTATAAACATCTGTGCTTTTAATAAGGTGTCTTCAGAATGCTTTGACAACTAATCAAAGTTTCCAGACAGGGAATTGCTGAGCTACAAGGCATAGTAGAATACAATAACAAACCGAGTTGGAAGGAACCTCGGAGGTCTTCTAGTCCAACCCCCTGCTTAGTCCGGAAACCCATATTTTGAGGAGAACCTCTTGGTCTTAAAGCTTTATTCTAAATTTCTTTGTTCTGCATAGAGCAGACTCAAAAATGACTCTTGATTCTCTCTGAGCAGGCAAAAAAGGAAGGCAATTTTTCTTGTTTTCTTTTGCTTCTGTGTCCCTTTCAGAATGTTACCTGGATTTTTTGCGGGAGGACTTCGATGTGAAGGCATACACCTCTCAATCCATCCACCAGGCTGTTATTGCTGAACAATTAGCAAAGCTCGCTCAAGGGATCAGCCAGCTAGATAAAGAGCTCCATTTGCAAGTGAGTACTTATTTGCATTATTAATTAAAGGTAGACGTGAAATAAAAGAATGATAAAAGAGTATTGCTTTCGATCTAAGTTATGGGTGGACAGTCGTGTATCTCCATTTGTTGACCGTTCCAAATTAATCCAGGTGTTCCGTAAAAACAGGAGATTGGCTGCTTTGAGACTGAAAAATGACACAAAGCTTTTGTCTAATCTTGCGTATCGTATTCCTCAAGCCGTGTTTTAGTATTGTGTTAGTATCGGTTCACTTTGAATGAAATATTGAGATCAATAGAAAGTTGTCGGGAAGTCTTACATTTAGCATTGGAGATGCAAAATCTGGTCAGAATCATAAGAACATGAGATTCCGTCCCAGTTGTCTGTCTGTCCTGGTATGTATGTATGTATGTATGTATGTATGTATGTATGTATGCATGCATGCATGCATGCATATGTATGTCTTCCTTTCTCTCTCTCTCTCTCTCTCTCTCTCTCTCTCTCTCCATCCATCCATCCATCCATCCGTCAATCAGTTTCTCCATCCATCTGTCTGTCCATTCAGCTATGCATCATCTGTCAGCCTGTCTATCTAGCTATTTCTCCATCCACCATCCATTCACCTATCCATCCATCTCTCTGTCCATTCAGTTATCCATCCATTATCTATCTATCTATCTTATCTTATCTTATCATCTTATCTTATCTTATCTATTTATTGGTTTGATTTATATGCCGCCCTTCTCCGGAGACTCAGGGTGGCTTACAATGCGTTAAGCAATAGCTTTCGTACTTTTGTATATGCCTGCTTAGTAGGGCTTTTGGGCCCCCCCAAGCGGTGTTCTTTTTATACAAAGTCAGCTTATTGCCCCCACAATCCAGGTCCTCATTTTACCTACCTCGGAAGGATGGAAGGCTGAGTCAACCTTGAGCCTGGTGAGATTTGAACTCGCAGCAATTGCAGGCAGCTGGCAACTAAGTGGTAATTAACAGCACTTTAGTTTGCTGCACCACCAAGGCTCTATCTATCTATCTGCCTACCTGCCTAACAATAGCAATAGCACTTAGACTTATATACCACTTTATAGTGCTTTGCAGGCCTCTCTCAGTGGTTTACACAGTCAGCCTCTTGCCCCCAACAATTTGGGTCCTCATTTGACCCACCTCAGAAGGATGGAAGGCTGAGTCAACCTTGAGCCGGGTGAGATTTGAACTGCCAAATTGCAGGCAGCCGGCAGGCAGCAGAAGTAGCTTGCAGTAGTGCACTCTAACCACTGCGCCACTGTGGCTAACTAAGTACCTAAATACCTAACTACCTTCTACTTACCTGCCTATTTATGTAGTTTACTTAGCTGGCTATCTTTCAAATATGAATCTTGGCAATCTACAGTACAACAATTAAAAACAGGTCTAAAATAATAATTTAAAATAATCCAACATGAATGTAAACAAAGGAGAATGGACCAATATCCTATACATAATACCACCACCTTACGGGCTCCCTATTTCCATGGGATCTGTAAACCTGCTGGGAAATCCATGGTTCGAGAGAGGCCAATAGGATCTTTTTAAATACTTCTAAAATATAAGCTACTTTTTAAAGCTTCTGGTTGATATTTTCACCTTTTAGGTAGTTGCAAGGCATGAGGACTTGCTGGCACAAGCGACTGGCATAGAATCCTTGGAAGGTAAGCAATTTTTGTTTATTATATAATTTACTGCGCACCTACAAATGTGCTTAAATATAGGCCTTCTAATGGGTGCCTCGGTCTTATGTTCTAAATCATTGTTTCTCGACTTTATGAACTTTAAACTGTGTGGACCTCAACTCCCATAATCCCTCAGCCAGCCAAAGTTGTAATTTTTGAATGGTCACTAAATAAACAGTTGTGAATCAAGCAGCACCTGTATTCTCTGTTTTTGGCCCCTTTCAAACAACCTGTACGACGTGTTGTACTTATTCATATTGCCAGCAGGTGGCGCAGTTCTTAACCGATTTCCCGCACGTACGGTAACTTTTCTGCCTGTGTGGAAATATTGTTCTATAGAAAACAACGGAGAATCAGTATTTCCAAGCAATCTATAATACAGATTTGGATAATAGCGTTTTTCGCGAGAAAGCGCTTACAGTACACGAACTAATAAATATAATTGTGTTTCAAGAATATTTGTAGCGTAGGGGCTCTTGCTTCAGGATTCATTACCAAACAGGAAACAGCTTCAGAACTAGAGAAAACGCTGCGGGATATCCTGGTTATTGATATCAAACGCCTCTGAGAGATGTTGGCGGATCAGAAGGGGTTTGCTCTGCCCATCTTTTTATTACGACTAGTTCTTTATATGTACACTGAGAGCCTATGAACCAGAGACAAATTACTTGTATGTCCGATCACACTTGGTCTATAAATAACTCTATATTCTGTTCTGTTCTGTTCTGTTCTGTTCTGTTCTGTTCTGTTCTGTTCTGTTCTATTCTATTCTATTCTATTCTATTCTATTCTATTCTATTCTATTCTATTCTATTCTATTCTATTCTATTCTATTCTAATTCTAATTCTAATTCTAATTCTAATTCTAATTCTAATTCTATTCCATTCCATACCATTCCACTCCACTCCACTCCACTCCACTCCACTCCACATTTTCTGCTCTGTTCTGTTCCGTTCCTTATATTCTGTTCTGTTCCATTCCATATTTTTTTATTCTGTTCTGTTCCATTTCATATATTCTATTCTATTTTCTAATCTGTTCTGTTCTGTTCCGTTTTGTTCCATCTATTCTATTCTATTCTATTCTATTCTATTCTATTCTATTCTATTCTATTCTATTCCATTCCATTCCATTCCATTCCATTCCATTCCATTCCATTCCATTCCAATCCACTCCGTATTTTCTGCTCTGTTCTGTTCCGTTCCATATATTCCATTCCATTCCATATTTTTTATTCTGTTCTGTTCCATTTCATATATTCTATTCTATTTTCTAATCTAATCTAATCTGATCTGTTCCGTTCCGTTCCGTTCCATCTATTCTATTCTGTTCTGTTCTGTTCTGTTCTATTCTATTCTGCATTCCATTCCATATGTTCTGTTCTGTTCCATTCCATTCCGTCTCGTCCCGTCTTAGGCTACAGCTGTTTCAGCCTCCGAATTGAGCCTGTTTTCATACTGAAAATTTTAAATCAGTCCTGGAAGACGTATTAGGTGGCAAACCTAATAACATACACTTTCCGTTCTGTTAAATAATGCATGATATTGAGTCTGAATCCTGTCTCCTTTATGTGTAAGTGAGTAAGCATTGACAAATGTGTGGGTTGACACATACTTACCGCCCCATGTCCGTATGCTGAGCCTTCTTGGGTCCATATATAGAATTGGACTCCTACAGAAAAATGACTTTATACTTGAGATGGCAATCTGCAACCCGAAAGGTACATCTGAAAAATGTGTGAACATTTAATTATTGCAGCCTTCGTTGGGAGGAAAATACCAAAAACGGTCTTTGGATAACAATGCTATTAAAAATGTTAGTGTTTTCCTGTTTTGCTATAATGGTTTTTCTTTTTCCATTTGGAGAGGTATTTCTGCCGTTACTAGCTTGTTGCAAATCCGTTCTTATATAATGAGCCGTGCTTCCCTTAAGAATCGTTTTAAGTAATTTCAAAATTACTTTTAAACAAAAAATAAATACATTGCCTTTACAGGATACCCCTAATCTGTTCAGTGTTACAATTTCTCAGCTCAACTATCAATCAGAATAGAGCCAGTAAGAGGGACCTTGGAGGTCTTCTACTCAGGAGACCCTATACCATTTCAGACAGGTGGCAGTCCAGTCTCTTCTTAAAAACCTCCAGTGATGGAGCATCCACAATTTCTGGTGGCAAGCAGTTCCACTGGTTAATTGTTCTCACCAGAGGTGGCATTTAGCCGGTTTGGACCGGTTCAAACAGAAATCTGCTCTATGCCATCCTATTTAGGCATGTTTAATTTCGATTAGTTTCCATTCATTGTTTCTTGTCCTGCCTTCTGATGCGTTTTATATTAACTTAGCAATCATTTAATGGTGTTTTTATATTCACTATAAACTTAGCAGATCATTTAATAGCAGAAAACCCGTTAGTAAGTTTCTCCTTAATTCCAGGTTGCTTCTCTCCTTGATTAGTTTCCGTCTATTGTTTCTTGCCTTCTGATGCTTTTTATATTAACTTAGCAGGTCATGTAATGGTATTTTTATATTAACTCCAAACTCAGCAGGTCATTTAATAGCAGAAAACTCCTTTTTGGCTTAATCTGAAGATTTATCAAATCTAGCAGTTTGCTCTCAAGGAAATCAGTTGCTTGTCTATTACAACAATGTTTTTTTTTTTCAATCTTGGCACCTTTGAAGTTGTGTGGACTTCAGCTCCCAGAATTCCCCAGCCAGTACGGACCTACTGAAATATCACACCTAACACACAATCCACTGACATTTGCTTAAATACCGTTTTCTTTTCATCCAGTAACTGATTGAAGATTGCTTGAAGGCATTCAAGGATATTCGCTCTCTCTCTCTTTTTTTTTTCTGTTAATGGAAAGCTTGAAAAATTCTGGATTATCCCTCTTGGCTTTAGATTCTGAGCTGCGGGGTTTGAACAGATCGACCGGCAAGGATTTAGCTTCTTCTGATGGGTCCCCGTTCCAGATCCAGCGGCTGAATATTTTCCTTTACATAAACGAAATACACACATAACACTTGGATTCTTAATGCATGAGTGTTTGCCTTGATATTCAGCCGCCAGGGGCCGAGAGGCTGGTTAAAAATAAAAAACAGAAATAAATTTAGAAGGCATTGTGCAGCTTAGCTCTACATTTTGTCGATTTTGACAACGATTTTATTTCCGGAATATATTTACCGTGAGATTTTGATGATTTAAGTTTAATCAGCTTGCTATTATTATATAAAAAGGGACGCGGTGGCTCAGCGACTAAGACACTGAGCTTGTCGATCGAAAGGTCAGCA
Source organism: Masticophis lateralis (assembly GCA_030761175.1). NCBI lineage: Eukaryota > Metazoa > Chordata > Lepidosauria > Squamata > Colubridae > Masticophis > Masticophis lateralis. The sequence continues at coordinate 87,970,543 of JAUDYJ010000006.1, read as the reverse complement.
GTTAGCGGTTCGAATCCCTAGTGCCGTGTCACGGGGTGAGCTCCCGTGACTTGTCCCAGCTTCTGCCAACCTAGCAGTTCGAAAGCAGATAAAAAATGCAAAGTAGAAAAATAGGGACCACCTTTGGTGGGAAGGGAACAGCATTCCGTGCGCCTTTGGCGTTGAATCATGCCGGCCACATGACCACGGAGACGTCTTCGGACAGCGCTGGCTCTTCGGCTTTGAAACGGAGATCCCTTAGAGTCGGGAACGACTAGCACATATGTGCGAGAGGAACCTTTACCTTATTATTATATTTCAGTGATGGCTACTCTTTTTGTCGTCGTGTGCCAAAAGCGGGGGGAGCGGGGAGATCACAGGTGCGTGTGCCCACATACATAATTTAATGCGCCCCACCCTCCCGCGCATGTGAGCCCCCCACACTTCCCCCTGCTTTTGGCACGCGATGGCACGGTGGGCCTGGTAGGCCCATTTTTCTCCCTCCCCAGGCTCCAGAGGCTTTCTAGGAGCCTGGGGAGGGCAAAAACAGCCTTCCCCAACCCCCCACCCCCCGAGGCCTTCCTGGAGGCCAGAAACAGCCAGTTTCCTGACTTCCGGGGGGCCCAGAAGGCCTGAAAATCAGTTGGATGGTGCACACATGTGCGCTGGAGCTGTGCTAGGGCAACACTCGTGTGCCCACGAATATGGCTCCATGTGGCACCCGTGCCATAGGTTCACCATCACGGTTATAATTGGTTGCATCGCCTCCAGTAGAGATTTTTTTTTTTTGCAAACCAAGAACAATTCTGGGTGCTCTGATTTTTGTATATAAACGAAGTGGGTCGTAGCATGTGGAAAGATTAATCTGTTGAATTGGCTGTTTTCCTCTTCATCTATTTGATGGATGCTCTCCCCTCACCCAAAAGAGCCAACCGCTGTTCTTTTTCTGTCAAAAGTTGGACCCGCAAACTGCCAGCAAAGCCTTGTAAAATGCTATTAATAGGGAGAGCTGTCAGCAGACCAAGGGTGCCTGAGAAACGGGGTTCATATGTTAAGCCCTGCTGTTAACAGCCACTTGTCTTGTGTTGATTGATGGTTCTGGACTGAGATTAGGTTTGGATTCGGGCCCATCGCAGGGTGTTTTTTTTTCCAGTCACGGGGGAATTTCTGGTGCTCTCTGAGCTTGCTTGTTTTGTTTTTTTTGGCAGAAGTTTCGTGATCCTAACTAGGTATGATCGTCACTAGCACTGATGATGTTACCTGGTATGGTAATGAAACGTCAACAAGAAAACAAGCAAGGTCAGAGGGCACCAAGGACCCCTCGTGTCAACCGTGAGCTACAAATATTATCCTTTATTACCTCTTATCTATATCAGGGGTGTCAAACTCAAGGCCCCCGGGGACCGGATCTGACCCGCTCCCAGGGTGCTTAGATCTGGCCCATGGGGCTGCCCTGGAAACACCGAAGGACTGGCCTGTTGTGGCTCTGCCAGTGAAAACGGAACTCTGGAGGGTCGCACACAGCCACACCCTCCCGAGCTCTGTTTTCGCTGGCAGAGGGTTGCAGGAGGCCGTCGCAGCCGAAAACGGAGCTCGGGAGCCCGTTTTTGCTGGCAGGGTGCTCGTGCCACCATAGGCGTCCCTGACACGAGTGACATTGAGCTGGCCATGGCCACGCCCACCCCAGCCCCCTGAGGTCAAACACAACCCCGATGCGGCCCTCAATGAAATCGGGTTTGACACCCCTGATCTATATCTGTCTGTCTGTCTATCTATCTATCTATCTATGTACCTACCTACCTACCTACCCATGTATCATCTATCTGGTGGAGGGCTGCTGCTGGTTCGGTTCAGTTCGGGCGCCAGATTGGACCCGCCCCGCCTCCCCGTCCCCTCCCCCCGGCGCTATCATGTCCTATATAATCGTCGGTTTTTCGATGCTGCGCATGTGCGCTCACATTTTCTGTTCTGGGTGAACTGATTGTTACAGTATGTGACAGCCCACCTCTGCATCTATCCATCACCTACCGTATTTTTCGGAGTATAAGACACACTTTTTCCCCTCCTAAAAGAGGATGGAAATGTTGGTGCGTCTTATAGACACCAACATTAGGAGCCTGGATAGCTCAGCAGACTAAGCACTGTAATTAACATTCAGCTGTCTGCAATTACTGTAAATTCGAATCTCACCAGGCTCAAGGTTGACTCAGCCTTCCATCCTTTCTAAGGTAGGTAAATTGAGGACCAGAGTGTGCAGAGGGATTGGGAGGCCTGCAGAGTGCTCCTGGGGGCTGGGGAGGGCAAAACCCCCCCTTTTTTTTCCTTACTTACCTCTTCAAAATCTTTGTGTATCTTATATACGGGTGCGTCTTATAGCCCGGAAAATACAGGATCTATCTCCACTATGTACTATCTATCTTCTAATGATGCTGTTACCTAGTTGGGTAATGAAACATCGGCAAGAAAACTATTTCTCATGTAAACCCTGAGCTACAAATATTTCCTTATTGTAGGGAAATGTACTTTTCCTAGCTCCTAAGAAGAGAGGAGGAGAATCAACAGGTGGATGCTTTCCAGAAGGAATTAAAGAGGAATTTACTAGCTGGGAGAATTTTTAAACAAACACAGCTGCGTGTAGTCCTTGACTTACAACAGTCTTTCCATCTGGAAAAGGATCCCCAAATTCCTTTGTTAGCTTTATCCTAATACGTGCTGTGGATTTTTTTTTCCCTTCTTCTTCTTCTTCTTCTACAGATTTTATATTGCTCTCGTAAGCTGCTTTAGAAGATTTTTGGCCTGAAAAGCAGGCTAGAAATAATGGCCATAAGCAGAAATGCAGCGTGTTAGCTGTGTGATTAACACCCGAGTACCAAAAATCTTTTTTAAGTTTGACATTAAGTCCAGGAAGGGCGTGGGTTATTTTGTACTGCTAAATATTCCGAGAAGCCCCATGAAGTAAAATGGGATTTAAGCAATTGTGTAGGTTTGTGTATACGTGTCAAAAAAAAAAAAAATCCTTTGTGCACCGAACATAATTAGGCTCATCGTTAACTGTGAAAATATTTTAACACAGTACAGAATTACAACAGTTCATTTAGTGACCAAAGTTACAACATCTCTTTAAAAAAAGCGACGCATATTTTTTACACGTGCGGCCGTTGCAACGCCCCCATGGTCACGTGATCAAAATTCAAACATTTGGCAACCGACTCACACTTATGACGGTCGCAGTGTCCTGCGATCGTGTGATTCCCCCCCCCCCAAATCAACGGTAAACCGGATTCACTTCACAAATGTGTCACTACCTTAACTACTGCCGTGATTCACTTAACACCGCTGACGAGGAAGATCGTAAAATGGGACAAAACCCGCTGAGCAAACGTCTCACTTAGCGACATAAATTTTGGGCTCGCTCGTGGTCCTTCTTGCCGTCGCAATTGAGCCCAACGTTCATGTTACTAAGCAAGACAGTTCTTAAGTGAGTTTCGCCCCATTTTGCGGCCTGCCTCGCTACCGTTGTTAAGCAAATCCCTGCCGTTGTTCAGTGAGTCACACGTTGATTGAGCGAACGTGGCTTCCCCGTTAACTTTTTCCTCAGAAGGTCACAAAAGGTGATCCCCGGAACGCTCTGACCATCATAAAGATGAGTCAGCTGCCAAGTGTCTGAATTTTGATCACGTAATCGCGGTTATGCAACAACGGTCAAAAGTGTGAAAAAAAGTCACTTTTTTCAGTGCCGTTGTAACTTTGAACCGTCCTTAAATGAACCGTTGTCAGCCGAGGATTACCTGTATTATAAATTCTGCAATTTCCTAACTTATTTCCTCAACTGGGGGGAAAAAACCCACCCAGATTTCTTTCACGTGAGGTAGTTATTTTGATCGGTTCTTCTATCTTTGGTTACAGGTGTTCTCGAAATGATGCAGACCAGAATCGGTGCCCTGCAGAGTACCGTTGACAGGTATGCGAAGATCTTTATCCCGTCGTTGGAAGTTTTAAAATTCTCGTGCGTCACCCACGTTTCTAAAACACGGTTCCTTTTTCGCTTTAGGATCAAAGGCAAAATTATCGATCCCTACAACAAAATCGTATCCCGCACGGCGCAGCTAGCAAGGCTTCAGGTAAGTTATACTCTCTTCTCTCTCCTTCTTCAAAAATGTTCTTTCCCCCCCCCTCCTTTTGGGCTGTGAAAGAGTATCTCGGACAGCCGAAGAACAATGGCACGAGAAACAGATGCGAAGGATATTTTTTAGAACAGGGTTTTCGCAACTTCCAACATGGGAGTGAATTAATGATGGACAGAGATAACCGGATTGTTTTTTTTTTTTCTGGAGGGCTCTGCCGGGTTGCTATAGTTACTTGTTCGGGAAAAGGGGAAAACACTCCCAGAATAAATAATTAAAATCATTGCATAAGAATGGTGAACATTTCCAAAAAATAATAATAATAATAATCCTCTCAGAGGAGAGGAAAAAAACAACAACAAAAAACCCCAATGCAAGCAGAAAGGAAATTTTTTACGTGCCAAATTTGTAAAAAGTGCATTTATATATATATATTTCCTAGAGCCTTTCCTCAGTTAGTTATTCGTTGCCTTTCCCAGTCAGTTTTCTAGCAAGGTTTGCCTCGTTTTAAATTTAGTTGCAGCTTCGGTTTAGAATTTGGTCCTCGCTTCCCAAGATTTACAAATAGAATAAAATAAAATAAAATGACATTTTCTATGATTCGTGGAAACAAAATTGAAAATCCGCCAAGAACCTTTTTTAAAAAACCCCTGACATAATATTAAAAATTGCTGTGTGTCGATCATCGTTAATTGTTGACAGTTGTGTGTGGGGGGGGTTTGTCAAAAAATCACGTGTTTTTCAGAATTAATATCCCTTTTTCTCCAGCTTCGTGCTATTATATTGTGATTAATGGACATAATTCTCACTTTTTTCAATTCCTTGTGGTAGACTGTAGGAAGGAGTAAGAATTAACTCTTATAAAAAGAGGCATTATTCTTTATGTACAGATACAATGTCCTCAATTTATGACCGCAATAGAGCCCAGAATTTCTGTCGCTATGCGAGACATTTTTAAATAAATAACTTCATTGTCATTGTACGTGTATACACATATACCCATACAACGAAATTCACTTAATACCCAAAGACCAGGTCCAACACACATAACAATCCCCAAACACGACCCCACCCACCACAATTCTCCACCCCTAAACACCCAAACATCCACACAACAGACCAAGTAATACTGTCCAACAGCTCACTGATGGTGGCCCTTTAGTTCATTGTTGAGTGCAATTATAGCTCTGGGATTAAAAACCATTCAGAAAACGTATGGTCCGAGTTTTAATTGTTCTGTATCTTCTGCCAGAAGGCAACAGTCCAAAAAGATGGTAAGCAGGCTGGGAAGAGTCTCTGAGAATGTTATGCAACTTCCTCAAACAGCGAGATTGTTTGAAAATTGTTAAGTGAATTTTACTCCATTTTATTTTTATTTATTTTTTTTGTAATTTTTATTTTTTATTTTTTCCAACATAAACATAAAAAAGAAAATTTTTTTCAAGAACAGAGTCTTGGTCCGGTCACAAATGGGTACACTAATTTAACAAATGAAAAACAAACAATTTTAACATAAATTCCAACGTTTGAATAAATCTATTATCTCATCATACATCCTCATCTCCTACTAAGGCAAAGTTCCTTTTTATACTCAATTATAAATTCAATTATAAGTCAAAATTCAATACCACTGTCAAGATCCATCTTAAGATGATAATTGTGGTTAAACAGAGAAAAATTGACAAATCTTTAATATTTCAGGCTTGTACGGTAAGATTAATGCAATTGTATTTTACCCATATCCAATTCAACTGCATCAACCATTGTCGGACCTGAAACAATAGCTTTGTCCTAATTTTTTATTTAGTGTTTAATGACGAACTGATATCTACCTACCATCAGTTAAATTAAAATCATGGTCTTTCCTTTCACAGCTAGCCCTGGATTTATGACGTTTCACTTAGCAACCGTTCAAAGTTACCACGGCACTGAAAAAGGCGACCACTAGGGCCATTTTTCGCACTTAACGACCGTCGCGGCATCCCCGTGGTCACCAGATCAAAATTGAGACACTTGGCATCTGACTCATATTTATGACCGTGCCGGGGGTCACCTGATCCCCTTTTGCGACCGTCCAAGTTGATGGGGGAAGGCAGATTCCCTTAACCAACCATGTTACTAATGTAACAACCGCAGCGGTTCGCTTAACAGCGGTGGCAAGGAAAGGTCGTAAAATGAGGAAATTTAACATTTGACAAACGTCTCGCTTAAAGACAGAAATTTGGGGCTCGATTGTGGTCGTAAGTCGAGGGCTACCTGTATTTCTCTTTCTAATCTCCTCTTGGGAGGTTACATTCATATGAAAAGCATATTATAAAATACAGAAAACCGTGATGGAGCCAGACAGAGTGTTTTTCAGTCGGCAATTTTAATAATAAAAAAAAGAGTGGTGCGGTGGCCTAGAGGCGGAGCTCTTGCCTTACGATCAGGAGGCTGTGAGTTCAATCCGAGGTAGAGGCAGACATTTCTCTCTCTGGGCACACTGAGAATATATCTGCTGGACAAAACTCCTCATTGGCAACAGGAAAGGCATCTGGCCATTCAAACACTCTGCTAGCTCCATTCAGTTGCCCAGACTCCACTCCGCAAGGGATTAAGGGGTCGTTCAATGATGATGATGAATTTTATTATATATATATATATATTTATATATATGGGCCTCTTATCTTCGTGTTCTTTTCATTGGCAGATTGTTTGTTTGTCTGTTGATATGCCAGCCTTGTGATAGCGGGACCGTTGATTTACTTTGAAGGGCCAAAATTCCTCATACGAACCAGCGGCCTTTATAAAATCCCAAGTGACTAAAAGCAGCTTTAAAAAAAAAATAATCTGCTTTTAGAATCATTTTTATAGCTGGAATCTTTCAAACTTGCCTGCCTTTTCAAACCCTATATGGATCTTTGAGAACACAAAGGTGTCAGATATCAAAACATATGTAGGAATTTTGTTCACTTATTTATAAAATTCACCCCCTGCCTTGGAAAATACTATAAAACGCAATTCTTGTGTAGTTCAGTTCTCGTTCTCTTTTGAGTTTTTTCCCATCCTTCATGCGATTTGTATATTTGCGCATTTTAGGCAAGCTCGGTAACTCCAATTACACATTAAAGGAGGAAAGGGTTTGCTTTAAGTAACGGATTAAAATCGTGACATTAATTACCATGGAAGAAAATACCTCTCTTTGTAATTGCATAATTTATTCAGTGGTGCAAACAATTAAAATGTACTGGTTTGGAACGAAATGGAGCCATTACGGTACCGAGGAACGTAATCCAAATCCTGTCGTTGTATAGTCCACAGGTTTTGTAGTGCTGAGTGGGTTTAAAACTACAATTGTGCTGTGAATGATTTATGCTGGTGCCTCCATACACATAATTAAAGTCATTAAGCAAGTTCATTTAGCTGAAGACTTAATTGCAGAAAACTAGTTGGTGGAAAGGGTGCCACTTCTCCCTGACATGTATTTGAAAGTCACGCTACGCTGGTAATTGATGAACAAGCGCTGGGCTTTTGAAGTGTTACTACGAGGAGTAAATTGGGGGGCATCCACTTCGGTTTGACCTTCGGAGTTGGGCATTTAATCTCCACGGTTTAATCTTGAAACCGTGAGCGACACACACAAAATAAATAAGATCAGATTCCAGATTTGTGACCCTGACCAATTTGGATGAACTCATCCTGATTTAGATGAAGTAGAAAATGGATTAGTGAAGAGGGCTATGGCGTTGGCCTCCTTGTGAATGAGAAAGGGAAGAGAAAGGGAAAGGGGAAAGGAAAGGGATAGGATAGGATAGGATAGGATAGGATAGGATAGGATAGGATAGGATAGGATAGGATAGGATAGAGGGAAGGGAAGGGAAGGGAAGGGAAGGGAAGGGAAGGGAAGGGAAGGGAGTTAAGGGGAAAGGAAAGGAAGGAAGACAGGAAAGGAAAGGTAAGGAAAGGAAAGGAAAGGAAAGGAAAGGAAAGGAAAGGAAAGGAAAGGAAGGGAGAAAAGAATGGGAAGGGGAAGGGGAGGGGAGGGGAGGGGAGGAAGTTAAGGGGAAAGGAAAGGAAGGAACGAAAGGAGAGGAGAAAGGAAAGGAAAGAGGAAAGGAAAGGGAAGGGGGAAGGGAAGGAAGTTAAGGGGAAAGGAAGGAAGGAAAGGAGAGGAGAAAGGAAAGGAGAAACAGGAAGAAAGGAAAGGAAAGGAAAGGATAGGATAGGATAGGATAGGATGAAGGGAAGGGAAGGGAAGGGAAGGGAAGGGAAGGGAAGGAAGTTAAGGGGAAAGGAAAGGAAAGGAAAGGAAAGAGGGAAGGAAGGGGGAAGGGAAGGGAAGGAAGTTAAGGGGAAAGGAAATGGAAAAGGACTAAGGAGAGGAGAGGAGAAAGGAAAGGAGAAAGGAAAGAAAAGGAGAAAGAGGAGGGAAGGGAAGGGAAGAAAGGAAAGATAGAAAAGAAAAGGGAAGAAAAGGGAAGAAAAAGGAAAGAAAGGAAGCTTTATGTACAGTATCTATTCCACTAAATTCTAGTTTAACATTACATCTTAATTACATCACAACAAAATGTTCCCGTTACTGCTTCATATTCTAAATATGATTCATATTTAATAGGACATCATATTTTTCACTGTTAAACCTCAAGCACTTCACACAGTCCACCCTAGTTCCTTGTTATAGACAAAAAGTCCGCAAAAGTGATTGTCTTTAATACAGGGATTACCAGAGTCAATTAAGAGACCATGACTATATACTATATATGTTTTAGTGGTGTACTGAGATATAACGTAAACCAGATTATTATTTTTTTACATAGTGGAGGGGTTTTCTATACCCCTCACCCCTAGAACTCTTCTGATATATCCTCGTGCCCCTCAAAAAAATAAATAATTATATGCATATAATTATACACATACACTGTAATTTTGAAACTGCTGTGGAAAAGCCGTGCTTCCTAGCTCCCATCGGATGACAATTTCCTGACAGTGAGAACAATTCATCAGTGGAACAACTTGCCTCCAGAAGTTGTGAAAGCTCCAACCCTGGAAGTTTTTAAGAAGAGGTTGGATAACCATTTGTCTGAAGTGGTGCAAGGTTTCCTGCCTAAGCAGGAGGTTGGACTAGAGGACCTCTAAGGTCCCTTCCAACTCCGTTATTCTATTCTATTCTATTCTATTCTATTCTATTCTATTCTATTCTATTCTATTCTATTCTATTCTATTCTATTCTATTCTTATCTAGACAATATTTCAGAGAAGGGACAGGAGCGTGCCCACAGTCTGACCTAGTAGGACTGGTAGATGTCCATATGGAAAGGGGTCCCACAGATAGCCTGACTCTTGTGGTCCGCCAACAGCTCTGCTGGCAGCGGAGTCAGACACTGAGGAAGCTGGGGAGGAACATGGGCCAGTCCTGGCATCTGGGGAAGGCTCTGATGAGGGCTCTGCATCAGAGGCCGAGATGGGGCCAGGACCATTTAGGAGTGATGCACGGACTCCGGAGCCCCCAGAGTTGGACAGCAGAGAGGCAGAGGAACAGGAGGAGCCTGTTCCTAGTGCACCCATGCGCGGAGCTTCCAGAAGGCAAGAGCAGTTAAAGCAAAAGGGACGACTCGGGAGTAAGGCCAGGAGACGATTGGCCCCTCCCATAATGCTTAAAAGAGAAACAAAGGAAAGCAATGTTGCTAACTCTGTTTCCAGTCGGCATCTCTTTTTTGTTTCTGAACTTCATGGGGCTTTGCCAAGTAAGGCCTTTGGCAGGGTGTCAAAGAAGAATAAAGGTTGGTGATTATCCTGAAGGACTTGTTTTGCAACTAATTGGGACTCAGCTGGGAATGAACCTAATTCTCAGCTGTTGCAATAAAATAGGTTTGTTTGGGACTAATTGTGTATTGTAATGACTCAGTTAGCCTAGGTCACAACACTGGCCTTGTGCCATATAGGGTTTTAAAGGTGACCACCAGCAGCATCATTTAAGATGGGGTGACTTTGTGTCTATTACTAAGTGCCTATAAGTTTTTCATAATGGATTTAGGATTAAATGTTGTCCATCTTCCTAGGGTGGCTAGCTGTTAAAATCTCTCATGGTGTCTATGGAGATTCTCCATCTTCCAGGTCCTGGTCAAACACACAGTGGACAATTTTTGGTTTTTCTTGCAAGACATTTCGCTTCTCATCCAAGAAGCTTCTTCAGTTCTTCAGAGCTGAAGAAGCATCTTGGATGAGAAGCGAAACATCTTCCAAGAAAAACCAGAAAAGTCCAGTTGCCTTTTGAAAAAGCACTTTGGGGGCACTTATGGTGTGTTTGACCAACAGTGTACACTAGCTACTACCAAGTCAACCATTGTGTACATCGAGCTTGGATTCAAAGTCTGGTAAACATGGAGTATTTCCCCAGTAGGGCCTTAATGCGGATTAATCATGAATCATTTAAAACAGAATAGAATAACGGAATTGGAAGGGGCCTTGGAGGTCTTCTAGTCCAACCCCCTGCTTAGGCAGGAAACTCTACACCACTTCATACAAATGGTTATCCAATCTCTTCTTAAAAACTTCCAGTGTTGGAGCTTTCACAACTTCTGAAGTCAGGTTGTTCTACTGATTAATTGTTCTCACTGTCAGGAAATTTCTCCTTAGTTCCAAGTTGCTTCTCTTCTTGATGAGTTTCCACCCATTGCTTCTTGTCCTGCCTTCAGGAGCTTTGGAGAATAGCTTGACCTCCTCTTCTTTGTGGCAAGCCCTGAGATATTTGAACCCTGCTATCATGTCTCCCCTAGTCTTTCTTTTCATTAAACTAGACATACCCAGTTCCTGCAACCGTTCTTCATATGTTTTATCCTCCAGTCCCCTCATCATCTTTGTTGCTCTTCTCTGCACTCTTTCCAGAGTCTCAACGTCTTTTTTACATTGTGGCGACCAAAACTGGACGCCATATTCCAAGTGCGGCCTTACCAAGGCCTGATAAAGTGATGTTTAACACTTCACGTGATCTTGATTCTATCCCTCTGTTGATGCAGCCTAGAACTGTGTTGGCTTTCTTTGGGCATATCGAATAACACACGCTTAATTCAATGTTTTCCTCTCAAGGCTGCTTGCGACCTGCTGAGGAGAATAATACGGATTTTGTACCTCAGCAAAAGACTTCAAGGCCAGCTTCAAGGTGGAAGCCGGGAAATCACCAAAGCTGCTCAGAGTCTCAATGAACTCGGTAAGTCCAGTGGGTTGGGTTTTTGTTGTTGTTGTTGTTGATTTTTTTTTAAGATCCTGTGTTTGCTAATTGTGTGGGTTTTCTTCAGAAAAAAAAAATCTCGAACGATCCGAGGTGGATTTTCTATTCTTCGAAAAATCGGGTCAATATGAGTCTTCGTGTTGCGGCCCGCCAACCGCCAGCGGAGCTGGTGGCAGACTCAGAGAGTGAGGTGTTTGGGGAGGAACATGGGCCAGTCCTGGAGTCTGGGGAAGACTCTGATGAGGGCTCTGCGTCGGAGGCAGAGAGGAGGCCAGGGCCATCTGACAGTTGTCAGCTGCCTTCAGAGTCGGATATCAGTGAGGCAGAAGAACAGCTGGAACCTGTTCTCAGCGTGCGCATGCGCAGAGATGCCAGAAGAAGGGAACAGCTAAGGAACAAGGGCCGACTCAGGAGTAAAGCCACAGGTGGACGATGAATGGCCCCTCCCTGAGGGAATAAAAGAGGAGCGAAAGGGGAGGGGAGTTTGCAGGAGACAATTAGTTCGCTTAATTGGTTTGTGACTCTCAGAGACGTTTTGAAGATATTGGCCTGGCAGCTCTCCAAGCCAGATAAGGTCTGTGAGTGTAAATTCTCCCTTGAAAGACTTTGCTGGATGTGAATGAGAAGAATTCACAGTCACTTAATAAAAAGTGATTTTTGTCGGGAGAAGGAGTCTGCTTCATGCTCTGGGGAAGCCTAGGACAGAACATTTCAGAAGTTAGCCATACTTAATGTTTTGTTGTATGTTTCTCAGAATTGTTGTGGGAACAGAACAGAAACTTGTCAGATCGATTTTTAGATACTGTGGATATTGCTTGGATGCTATACAGGTCTAGTCCTCGACGTACGACCACAATCGAGGCGCACACGTCTACCGCTAAGCGAGGTTTCATTTGCCCCCATTTTACGACCTTTCCTGCCACAGTTGTTAAGCGAATCACCTGCGGTTGTTAAATTAATAGCCCGGTTGTTAAGTGAATCTGACTTCCTCATGGACTTTTCCTTGTCGGAAGGTGGCAAAAAGGGATCACATAATCTTGGGACACTTGCAAACGTCATAAATACGAGGCATCTGAATTTTGATTGTGTGACCACGGGGATGCTGTAAGGGGTCGTAAGTTTGAAAATGGCCATAAGTCACTTTTTTCAGTGCCATTTTAATGGGCATTAAATGAATGGTTGTAAGTCAACAATTGTGCATATGATGGGTTTTTTTTAAAAAAGAAAAATCGAAGTACTTTCTGCACAATAGTAAGGGAACATCCTTTGCAGAAAGACTCATCTTTGTCAATTTCTCAGCTCCCGTGGCCTTCATTTTGCGGATTATTGATGTGGTGTCATCGAAAGCTGACAGCCCACACTGACAAGAATTGCAGTTGTGTCTTTTTGTCACCCTGCAAGTTCTTAGGGAAGAGAAGCTTTGAAGGACCTTGAAACAGAAGTTAATGTGTCTCAGTTGGGTGTGGTGTTGAATTGTAAACTTTAATGTTTCAGCATAGTGAGAACATAAGGGACGCGGTGGCTGAGTGGCTAAGACGCTGAGCTTGTCGATCGAAAGGTCGGCAGTTCAGCGGTTCGAATCCCTAGTGCCGCGTAATGAACGGGGTGAGCTCCCGTGACTTGTCCCGGCTTCTGCCAACCTAGCAGTTCGAAAGCAGGTAAAAAATGCAAGTGGAAAAATAGGGACCACCTTTGGTGGGAAGGGAACAGCGTTCTGTGCGCCTTTGGGGTTGAGTCATGCCAGCCATATGACCACGGAGACGTCTTTGGACAGCGCTGGCTCTTCGGCTTTGAAATGGAGATGAGCACTGCCCCCTAGAGTCGGGAACGACTAGCACGTATGTGCGAGGGGAACCTTTATCTTTACCTTTATAGTGAGAATACAAAGGGGCTCTGCATTCTTAACAGATCAGAGTAATTCTCTTAAAACAAGTTAGTCCTGCGGTAATACGTTTATCAATTTGCAGTGAATGATGAGTGAAGATTGAACCTACATTTCTTGCTTGCCATTATTCTTGTGCACGCAAAAAAATCCCCTCAAATCTATTTGGCAGGCTTCTGGGAAAAATTGACTTAAATTTTAATTTTCCTTTAAAAGTTTTTAAAACGGCCTTACTTATCCTAAATAATAAATAGCTGTTTAGTCACTGCTTTGTTGAAAGGGAAGTCTTAATGAGATTCGGGTTTTCTATATTTAGCTTTGAGATTGTTTCAAAACAAACTTTTAATGTACGTGTTTTGTCTTCATTAGAATAGAATTTATTCCTGAATGCGAACTTTTGAAAACGGAAGCAAAGCAAAGCTCATTCATGCATTAATTAGGTAGCTGCTAGAGTATGTTGTATGAGATTAAAACTACATTTTAATGAAGAATAGAATAGAATAGAATAGAATAGAATAGAATAGAATAGAATAGAATAGGAGTTGGAAGGGACCTTGGAGGTCATCTAGTCCAACCCCCTGCTTAGGCACTTACACCACCACCACCCTACACCACTTCAGGCAAATGGTTATCCAACATCTTCTTAAAAACTTCCAGTGTTGGAGCATTCACAACTTCTGGAGACAAGCAGTTCCACTGTTTAATTTTTCTCACTGTCAGGAAATTTCTGCTTACTTCTAAGTTGCTTCTCTCCTTGATTAGTTTCCATCCATTGCTTCTTGTCCTGCCCTCAGGTGCTTTAGAAAATAGGTTGAACCCCTTCTTTGATCCAAATGGAGAAAGAGAGAGAAAGAGAGGGCGGGAGGAAGAAAGGAAGGAAGGAAAGAGGAAAGAAAGGAAGGAAAGGGAAGGGAAGGGAAGGGAAGGAAGGAAGGAAGGAAGGAAGGAAGGAAGAAGAAAGAAAGAAAGAAAGAAAGAAAGAAAGAAAGAAAGAAAGAAAGAAAGAAAGAAAGTCAAGATGACAGCCACAATGGTATGATTGCTCAGCTTTTTACGTGCAATGGACAGAGCCAGTGGTGGGTTTCAAAATTTTTTACTACTGGTTTTGTGGGTGTGGCTTGGTGGGGCGTGGCTTGGTGGGCATGCCAGGAGAAGCATACTGTAAAATCTCCATTCCCACCCCACTCCAGGGGAAGGATACTGCAAAATCCCCATTTCCTCCTGATCAGCTGGGACTCGGGAGGCAGAAAATAGATGGGGGCGGGGCCAGTCAGAATTTTTACTACCGGTTCTCCGAACTACTCAAAATTTCCACTACCGGTTCTCCAGAACTGGTCAGAACCTGCTGAAACCCACCTCTGGACAGAATCATTTATTGTGGCTGCCATCTGGATTTCTTTTTTTCTTAACCATATCCCACAGATAGATACCGATTAGCTGCTTCTATGAGTGTGCCGTTAATTTTATTCCTGGTAGTTTTTCTTAGGAAAGATTAAAACAGAAGTGAAATAGACAGCCTTCAATGTTTTCTAATGGAGCATCTGTGGAATATGATCGCTGCTTTCTTTTCATGGGTTTTTTTTAAAAAAAATTTTTTAAAAAAAAATCGGGCTTTTGTAACACTAGATTTACATGGATAGAGTCCAAGCTTACTACTTCATTGTATTCTGCCTATAATACAGGAATCTTCTCGCCCTTTCAGGAATTAACTCGGAAAACAGGACAGGTCGTCCGCGACCACAACTTAGCTTAAAAAATGTCCGTTGCTAAACGAGACAGTTGTTAAGTGGCTTTCGTCCCATTTTACGACCTTGCTACAGGTCACAGTTGCTAAGGGAATCATTGCAGCTGGTAAATTAGTAACACGGTTGTTAGTAAATCTGGCGTCCCCGTTGACTTTGCTTGTCAGAAGGTGGCAAAAGTTGATCATGTGACCCTGGGACACTGCCACCCTCATAAATATGATCCCATTGCCAAGCATCCGAATTTCGATCATGTGACCGTGGGGGAATGCCGCAATGGTCGTAAGTGTGAAAACAGCCCTAAGTCACTTTATTTCAGTGCTGTGGTTAGTCCGAACGGTCACTCAACGGATGGTTGTAAGTCCGGGACTACAGGCAACACAATTACCCAGCAAACAAATTTGCAAAACTACCAAGGT
Source organism: Masticophis lateralis (assembly GCA_030761175.1). Taxonomy (NCBI): domain Eukaryota; kingdom Metazoa; phylum Chordata; class Lepidosauria; order Squamata; family Colubridae; genus Masticophis; species Masticophis lateralis. The sequence continues at coordinate 87,955,190 of JAUDYJ010000006.1, read as the reverse complement.
TGTGGCTGTTTGAGAGTTAAGACTCGTAAGCCGTGACTTAATCGTATGATTAAATTATGTATCTATAGCAGCTTGGCAGCCTAGAACATAAATAGCCATGTATCTCACTAAGCATATCATGAAAATGTTCGTAAGCCTTTGGTTCCTATGCCTTACTCTTAGAGCCGGGGTGTCAAACTCAAGGCCCATAGGCCAGATGCGGCCTGCAGGGTGCTTAGATCTGGCTTGTGGGGCTGCCCTGGAAATAGTGAAGGATTATTTCCCCCCCCCCGAGGTCTGTTTTCATTGGCAGAGGATTGCAGGAGGCTGTCCCAGCTGAAAACAGAGCTTGCAAGGGCCACACGTGCCCCCCCGAGCTCTGTTTTCACTGGCAGAGGATTGCAAGAGGCCATCCCAGCCAAAACCAGAACTTGCAAGGGCTACGTGTGTGTCCCTCCCCCCCGAGCTCTGTTTTCAATGGCAGAGAATTGCAGAAGGTTGTCCCAGCCGAAAACAGAGCTTGCAAAGTCCATGCACGTTCCCCCCACCCCCGAGCTCTGTTTCCACTGTCAGAGAATTTCAGGAGACCGTCCCAGCCGAAAACAGAGCTTGCAAGGGTCAAGCGTGCCCCCACGAGCTTTGTTTTCACTGGCAGAGGATTGCAGGAGGTTGTCCCAGCCGAAAACAGAGCTTGCAATGGCCACGCGTGCTCCCCCAACTCCATTTTCACTGTAAGAGGGTTGCCGGAGGCCGTTCCAGCCGAAAACAGAACTTGCAAGGGCTACGTTTGTCCCCTCACCCGAGGTCTGTTTTCACTGGCAGAGAATTGCAGGAGGCTGTCCCAGCCGAAAACAGAGCTTGCAAGGGCCACACATGTCGTAGAATAACTGGAACTTTTGATTTCTGATCATCTCATCATCCACCAGCCACATTTAGAATAGAATAGAATAGAATTTTTTATTGGCCAAGTGTGATTGGACACACAAGGGATTTGTCTTGGTGCATTTCTAGCCAGATTCTTCCTACTTAACCAACTAACCACCAGCCATCTACCAGCTGGCCTGGTAGATGCTCTTGCGCATCCCTTTGGATTGATTATGCTGTTCAATAGAGATGCCGGAGCCCTCACATTAGCCAGAAGAGGTAAATTTTGTAGTTACTATAGTTTAAAAACACTTGGAGAAGCAAACAGTTATCTTTTTTTTTTAAACAGAGTAACAGAGTTGGAAAGGGGGCCATAATTTACTACATTTTAATGAGAGTGGAGTGGAGCCATTTCAGACAAATTGGTTGTGCAGTCTCTCCTTAAAAAAATCCTAAGACTAAGAATTATATCTTGATATAATTTATATTGATATATAAAAGAATGAGCTAAGGATGAGTAGGACGCTGAGTGGGTTCTTTCCTTCCCTAAAGCAAATGGATTTTTTGAAAAAGGTTTTTGACTGATGGAACATGTCATTGTTTTAAATTGGACGAAGGACCACCGAGATACCGATTAATTGTTTAGATTGGCTGACGGATGCTTTCTAAACGTTCTATGTAAAAATAATCCTCATAGTTTGACCCTGAAGCATTTTAAAATGGACGTCAAACGGGGTTGGGTATTGCAAAATTGGAATGACCTTGAGTAAATTTTATTGGGGAACACAAAAGTCATCTTTAAAACACGGAGTGGTTTGGGAAAGATCAAAGATAATAGGAGACCCAGTTTGGTCCAGTGGTTAAGGCACCAGGGTGGAAAACAGCAGACGGGAGTTCTAGTCCCGCCTTCGGCATGAAAGCTTAGTGGGTGGCATTGGGCCAATCACCAGGAGATTGTGAATTCTAGACCCGCCTTAGCCATGAAAGCCAGCTGTGTGATGTTGGGCCAAGCACCAGGAGACCGTGAGTTCTTGTCCCGCCTTAGCCATGAAAGCCAGCTGGGTGACGTTGGGCCAATCACCAGGAGATCGTGAGTTCTAATCCCGCCTTAGCCATGAAGCCAACTGGGTGACGTTGGGCCAATCACCAGGAAATTGTGAATTCTAGTCCCGCCTTAGGCATGAAAGCCAGCTAAGTGACGTTAGGCCAATCACCAGGAGATCGTGAGTTCTAGTCCCACCTTAGCCATGAAAGCCAGCTGGGTGACGTTGGGCCAATCACCAGGAGACTGTGAGTTCTAGTCCCGTCTTAGCCATGAAGCCAGCTAGATGTCTCTCTCAGCCCAATCCATCTCACAGTATTGTAGTTGTGGGAAAAATACGAGAGGAAAGTATGTTGGATATGTTCACCACCTTGAGTTATTTATAAAAATAATAAAGGCAGGATACAAATAAATAAATATGATTAATGTGGAATAGTAGCCAAACAACCTTGGCTTTTTTTGTTGTCTTGGACTGAGGATTTTGATTTGGCAACACATTTTGGCTTATCAACTCCAATTTGCTTAGAAATAGGAACAAGCAGTTTAGCAGTGTATGAAAAGCACATTTCTGGACTAAAACATTGATATATACGCATGGAAGAATCCTTCAAAACACGCAAATTCATTCCTGTTAGCCAAACAGAAATTTTAGGAAGAATTAAAAATAATTACAATTTAGAAAATTCCTATTGTACAGTAAAACCAAACCTCTCTCAGCCTGAGTTTAATATAATGATGAAAACTCTTTGTAAAGGCATATATTGTGGCTCAAAATAATAGAGTACCTTGAACTCACAAAGCTGGTGGTTATTTGGGGCACGTAGCTATAATTTTAAGCTTATAATTATAATTGAGGAAAAAGTTTTCAGTTTATTGTCTATAAACTGTTTTCAGTTTAAGGTGTCGAATAGGCCTTATTTCTCTATTTCTCCAGCCCAAACTTTAAAAATAAAGCTTTACATATTTACAGCAAAAGAGACGGGTTTTGTGTTTGTTTTTTTTGAAAAGTGACCACTATTTTAAGGCTTTTCTCGTTAGAAAATATTTACTTAAAGGTATATCGGAGACAGAGTATTGACAAAATTATAGCCATGATTTTACGCTTAATAAACCGCCATGCAACACACGTCTCAAATAATGAGGAAATAAATACACTATTTCTGGTTTGTCTGAAACACACGTCAAACCATTACAGTCTGGCTTATATTTTCTCTTCCTTGTTTTTGTTTTTAATAAAAAATCTCTGTATTTGGCAGTCGTGGTTTATCCTTGACTCCCCCCCCCCCTTAAATAATCCAGCGGATACGGGACTCTAGTCCGTGACCACTTGAGGTACTAAACACTTCTGCCTCACTTCGTTGTCTTCAAAAGTGATGGCCTTGCTTCTCTTGGGCTCGATCCAGGAGTTGTGTATCACAGCACTGTTTGGAATGGGATCTGCTTCGACGATGGAAACGACGCGTTTCTTCATTTTGCTTTTCAAAACTTTTTGAAATTTCTGTCGGGTGAAGGCGTACAGGAGAGGGTGAAAGATGGTCGTCCCGTAGGCCATGACCAGGAAGCATAACCTCAGTTTTACTAAAAGGTCACTTGGTCCCAAACATAAAATGATTGTGTTTAGAACAGTGATCGGTGTCCAACAGAGAAGAAAAGTGGAAATGATCAACAGCGACATGCGGAAGACTCGTTTCTGCCGTTCGCGGCGTTCCCGGTGCCTCTTCACCGCCCGCCGTAGAGCGATGATAACCGAAACGGAAGTCCTTACGCCAAAAACCACATTTCTCCCTCCGCTGGCGTGTGGCGCCTCGGTGGGTTCCTGTTGGGTGGCCAAGGAAATGGTCTTCTTTTTGGCTTTCTTCTTCTGCGCTGTGGAAAACCTGGTGCCGATACGGATGTTGAGCGCCTGAAGTATTTTGCTGTACGTGATGAGCATCACGACCACCGTGAAGAAGAAGGTGGGGATTTGCACCAACAGGTGATAGTACATGCCCAGTTCGGTGTGGTACTCGTTGGCGCTGACGCACAACAACGTCTTATTTTCCCAAGTGTTGGTGCTGTGGGAGCTGAAGAAGTTGACTTCGATGAAAGGGATCAAGAAGGAGAAGAACGAGACAACCCAGATCGACGTCATGAGGATCACGGCCCTGCCCATCGTCAAGATCCGGTTGGCGGGTTTCACGGAGATGTCGTAGCGGTCCAGCGTGATGGCGAAGACGTTGATGACGGTGGACACGCTGGTGAACGACACACACGCCTCGTGGAAGCAGCAGATGAGTGCAGAATTGTTCTCCAGCGGGAGCAGGAGGATGACAATGGTCAGAGGGATGCACCCCAGGCAAATGATGACGTCGAGAACGTGAAGATTCATCGTAATAATGTTACTGACCGAGTTGATCAAATTGGATTTCATACAGTAAAGTACCAATACGGTGAGGTTGCTGCCGAGCCCGAGGACGATCTCTAACATGAGGAATCCGGTGAGGGACACTTGAAAGCTCAGTGAGTAGGACAGTGGCTGGTACATATTGGGCTCAGAGTCACTGATGGCATCACGGACAGTAATGTTAGATTCCGACTGCATGTTGGCTTCTGGGATGGAAGAGAAACACATCCTTTTCTCCCAAGTTTCTTTTGCTCTGAAAGAAGAGAATGAAGTTAAGAAGCAGATTGATTTGAGAGACTCTCGCTCTCCCGCTCTTTTTCTTTTAATTTTACTTATCTGCAGAAAACAATTTCCTTAGTTTCATCAGCAGAGAGATGTACACTGCTTACCTGGTTTCAGAAATTAGAGATGGTACAAAAGAAATATTACTTTCTTTTTTTTTAAGGACAAGGAGAACGTTTGTGGTGCATATTAAAAGCTTGCTTAGCTTTGAATTCCATGTTTTGTGAAGGTAGGTAAAGGATGGATGGATGATGGATGGGTGGGTAGATGGATGATGTGAGGGTACGGTAGACAGACAGATGATAAATAGATGGGTAAGTGTATAGTTGGATGGATGGTAGATAGATGAATGGATGGATAGATGATGGGTGGGTAGGTAGGTAGGTACAGTAGTTAGGTAGGCAGACAGACAGACACAGATGATAAATAGATGGGTAAGTGGATAGATGGATGGATTATGGATAGATGGTGGATGGATAGATGAATGGATGGATAGATGAATGGGTGGGTGGGTGAGTAGGTTGATGGATGAGTAGGTAGGTACAGTAGGTAGGTAGGCAGACAAACAGACAGATGATAAATTGGGTAGGTGGATGGATGGATGATGGAGAGATGATGGTTGGATAGATGGATGGATAGTTGGATGGATGATGGATAGATGAATGGATGGATAGATGATGGATGGGTGGATAGGTAGGTAGGTACAGTAAGTAGGTAGGCAGACAGACAGACACAGATGATAAATAGGTGGGTAAGTGGATAGATGGATGGATTATGGATAGATGATGGATGGATAGATGAATGGATGGATAGATGAATGGGTGGGTGGGTGAGTATGTTGATGGATGAGTAGGTAGGTATGGTAGGTATGTAGGCAGACAGACAGACACAGACATGATAAATTGGGTAGGTGGATGGATGGATGATGGAGAGATGATGGTTGGATAGATGGATGGATAGTTGGATGGATGATGGATAGATGAATGGATGGATGGATGATGGATGGGTGGATAGGTAGGTAGGTACGGTAGGTACGGTAGGTACGGTAGGCAGGCAGACAGACAGACAGACAGACAGACACAGATGATAAATAGGTGGGTAATTGGATAGATGGATGGATTATGGATAGGATGGATGGGTGGGTGGATGGGTGGGTAGGTAGATGGATGGATGGGTAGGTATAGTAGGTAGGCAGACAGACAGACAGACAGACAGACACACACACAGAGACAGAGTGAGAGACATGATAAATGGATGGGTAGCAATGGTGGGTTTCTACCAGTTCACCCCAGTTTGGGCAAACTGGTAGTGGCGGTGGCGGGAGGCTCCTCCCATCTGCCCAGATATCATCACGGACGCTCTGCGCATGCGCGAGCTCCCAGTTCCGAACCGGTAGAGAAGGTAAGAGGAACCCACTACTGGTGGGTAAGTGGTTGGGTGGATGGATGGATGGATAGATGGGTGGGTAGATGGATGGAAAGAAAGAAAAAGAAAAGAAAAGGAAGGAAAGAAAGAAAAAAAGAAGGAAAGGAAGGAAAGAAATGGAAAGAAAAATATTATGAGGTAAAGGAGATACACGTGCAAGAAATAACATTTCTTCTTTTTCCCTTTGCATCCTGAATTCTTAAAATTGATCTGAAAACCTTTTGACTGAAAAGCAGGGTGAGATCTTTAAATGCCTTTAAAGGCCTTCACCGAAAGGTATAATTTAAAAAATAACTATAAGCCTTACTTGTCATTAATAGCTCCATTTCCTACTGGGAAAGTACCTCTTTTAGCTATTTCACTGTATTAAAATGCGTATAACTATAAAACGTAGGTGTGCATATAATGTTACAATCCAGTATTAATAATTGAAATATCTAATGCTCAGTCATATATTATTTTATACTGTTGCCGTATAAATGTACTGTATTTTGGGGATATTCCCTTTAAGGAGATTTTTAATTGCAGGCGGAGTGTGCATTTATATTGTCAAATTATGGAGTTGCATTAAGCAGGAGATCACAACGTATTTTTGTTACCTAATTAGGCAGGGAGGCATCTTTGTGATAGTGGATCTGTTGTCGACAGAGTGAAGTAGGTGATACACATTTGTCTAATTGTTCTAAAGTCCAACATCAAACCCCGGACCTTAATTTGCTGAAATAATAATTTCAACATTAGACGTTAGGATGCTGGTACACCTTCAGCGTTTTATTATAACGATACGAAATATTTCTATCAGAGGCCTGAAAATAACTTTTTTAAAAAATATGCTCAGCGTATTAAATTGGGCCCTCTAATGCTTGTTTATATTTTGAGCCCGCTGAAATAAGAGGAGCTTCTACAAAAAAATAAAAAAAATAAAAATACAGCTGGTCCTCGACTTAACGACCACAGTTGAGCCCAAAATTTATGTTGCTAAGCGAGACCTTTGTTAAGTGAAATTCACCCCATATTACGACGGTCGTTAAATGAATCTGGCTCCCCCCCATTGACTTTGCTCGTCAGACGGTCGCAAAAGAGGATCACGTGACCCCGGGGGGGGACTGCGACCGTCATAAATACGAGACAGTGGCCAAGTGTTTGAATTTTGGTCACGTGATGCCGAAAATGGCCATAAGTGTGAAAAAAACCGGTGGGAAGTTGCTTTTTTCCAGTGCCGCTGTCACTTCGAACGGACACTAAGCAGACCGTTGTAAGTCGAGGACGATCGGCGTGAATTTGCAAAACGTATGCAGTTGACATCCTGTGTAAATTTGCAAAATGCAGATTTGACTGATTTGTTGTTCAAACAATTAGCATTGGCTACTGGTAGTCCTCGTTAGTGACCGTTTAAAGTTCAATGGCACTGAAAAAAAAATGACTTGGGACCGTTTTTCACAATTACGACCTTCATGGCATCTCCATCAAAGTTCAGATGCTTGGCAACTGGCATGTACTTATGACTGTTGCAGTGTCCCGGAATCATGTGATTTGCTATCTTCTGACAAGCAAAGTCAAGGAGGAAGCCAGACTCACTTAACAACCGCGGTACTGACTTACCAACTGCAGTGATTCGCTGAGCGACTGAGGTCGTAAAATGGGGCAAAACCTCAAAGACTTAACAAATGTCTCGCTTAACAACAGACATATTGGGCTCGATTGTGGTCGTAAGTCGAGGACTACCTGTAGTCTGTTCAATTAACATAAACCAAAGGAAATGAAGCATTGGAATTATTACAATACTCGGAGGTATTTCTTAAAGACAGGGATTTATTACGTTGTAACTTTGGGCGTAAAAATAATCAGAGAATAAGCATGACTTATCGCCACTTAGTGGGGACTCAGTCACGATAACCGTCATACTAAATGCGCCGTAACTTGTGTTGTTTTGCCCCGGACGACAAGAAACAGAAAGAGAGAGAAAGATACAGGTAATCCTTGGCTTAATGACCACAATCGACCCCAAACTTTTTGTTGCTAAGTGAGGCATTGGCTAAGTGAGTTTTGCTCCCTTTTACGACCTTTCTCACCTCACTTGTTAAATGAATCACTGCGGGTGATAAGTTATCACCCGCAGTGAAGTGAACCTGGCTTTCCCATCGACTTCTTGTCGAAAGGTCGCAAAAGTGGATCCCGTGACCCCCAGGACTCAGCAAACGGTTGTAAGTATGAGCCAAGCTGCCCAAATGGCTGACTTTTGACCATGAGGAGGCCGCAAGAGGTCGTAAGCAGTGGTGGGATTCAGCCGGTTCGCACCACTTCGGGAGAACCGGTTGTTAACTTTCTGAGCAGTTTGGCGAACTGGTTGTTGGAAGAAATCATTAGGGCAGAGACCCGGTTGTTAAATTATTTGAATCCCACCACTGGTCGTAAGTGTGAAAAAAACAGTCCTCCCTCGCTTCTTTTCAGCGGCATGGTCACTTTCGAACTGTTGTAAGTCGAGGACTACTTGTAGTAAAGCTGGAGGAAATAAAGCGAGCCGTCACCCAGCCTAATCTTGCAAGGAGGAGCTGCAAAGAGAAACCTCACAGAAACGGAAAAACCTCCACCGGGCCAACCCTTCAGCGGGAGATTAAACATCCAGTTGTGTCAGGCAGAGTTTCAGTTAAACAAAAGAGGCGAAGATGACAAGGGAGAAGGTTATTAAAATGAAATATATTTCTTTGACGAACGTTAAACAAATGCCTGACCTTACCTGAATTGGATCGTCTCAAGGGCCTTCCGGCTGACAATAACAACTTGTCGTGAGTTCACACATGGTGTCGCTGACAGGGTGGGGGGGTTTTTTGACAGGCGTTTTGGCACAGGCGGAACGCCGAAACGATCTGCCTCCTTGGCGGGATATTTTACTTTTCCTTCATATCCGGCATTTTCCAGCTGCCCGTTTCCCGAGACATCGCCGCCAACAACCCTGGATACCCCCAAAAACTCAAAATTACCCGGCAGAGTTCGAACACAACCGATCGTGGTGTAAAACACATCGGTTTAGGTTTCAACGTATCAGCGGAGCTACCAGCCCCTTTGCAAACGGTCCATAAATTCGTATCCTTCGGGAGGGTGGGAACGGTTGTTGTTTTTTTTTAAAGAAATCCCTGAAATTGCACAAAATGTAAATGAACACTGTGTAACCAGCTTCAAAGGTTTATTCCAATGTCCTCCCACAGCAGTTTTAAATTGGAGAGTCGCATTAGGCCGCAGCGACCAGTTTTATAGAAGAAATCAACGCCGTAAATATTAATACATTTGCCTGAAAAGCCAGGGACCACGTCAACTGGTTTATCCTACGCATAGTTTCTGTAATCTTTTAGTCCTTGTGAACGAGGGACCCAAGGAAGACATTCCCGAGATATGAAATTAATTTGGAATTGCTTCTGGTTTGTTGGTTTTTCCTTTTGCCATCGAAAGGCTTGGCTGTTCCTTCGTTCACCGGTTGCATGGTGCTGTATTGTAATTCCACTTGTAGGAAGGGCTCACAATTGGACCTTAGGGAATCGTTGGGTTAACACTTCCATTTGGACAGGTGCTTCTCGCTATCCGTCGTGCAAATCGGAGCTTGGTTGGTCCTCCGTTCCTTTCCTCTTTTGAAGTCTGTCATGTAAGCGCGTCTTGCAAACACACCCCCCCCCCTTGCTATTCGGATTCCTAGGTAGCCGTATTGTTCACGTCGTCGTTAAGCAAGCCCAAGCGAATCACGAAAACCTTTGCGGGTGGGAAAAAAAATTAAAAATAAAGAGATTCAGTTCTAATTCGAAGATAGCGATCCCTGGCAAATATTATCTCCCGTCACTCCCAAACCATGTGGACCATGCGCAGTGCCTTTTTTTTGGTGGGTGGGTGGGAGAAGGGGGAGTGGGAAGTTTGCAACATTTAAGAAGATCAAAGCATTTCCAAATACGGTTCTCTCTCTTCCCCCCCCCCCACCCTGCCAGATCTTCCAGCTTGATCTTTTTAAATTGGAGGTGTTTAAAGATGGCATTGAAAGCAAGAGAATGGCAGATTTCCTTTACAGATTTGTAATAAGGCTTTGCGATGAAATGCAGTGTAAAAAAGATTCAGTTGCTTTCCCCAACATTTTAACTCGCCTGTTTTGCCACCTGCCTTTTCAATCCCTACCTGTCTATCCACTTACTTGCCTTTTTTTTTTTTTCCCTTCCCCCAAACGTGTCTTCGGTCACGAAGCGTTTAAGAACAGTGCCCCCACAAACCGAGCCTTACTTTTCCTATCCAGCAATTAAAAAATTTGCCGTACGACCCACCTCACCACAAAGGAGCAGCTGTCGACGGATGGTTGGAATAGACGAGTGGCTGTCCAATAATTTTGATACAAGCCCCCCTCTTTTTCTTAAACCATGCAAACAGCTTAGAACTCAAACCTCACGCTCTCTGGAGAGCATTTTGCCCCCCCCAAAAACCCTTGCATATTTTCTACCTCTCCAAATGAAACATGAAAAATTGACGATCGTGCCAACCTTATGGACATCAATCAAACAGAAGCCTGAGAAGTGCCTACATACATGTGGGGGATGGGGGGTGGAAAGAGGGGGGGGTGCAGGTATATATTTCTGGTGCAGGTATATATTTCTACGTATGTATACAGCTGGTGTATATCTGTGTTATGTATGTGTTTGGGGTAGCTAGCTTTCAAGCTCTCAAGCTTTCTCTTGAGAGCAGCCGAACAGAATTTCATTTTTAACCTGAGCCAGTGTGCTCACAGTAAAAAAAATAATTAAAAAAAAACATCAAATGACAATAAAAGTTATCTTTAAAAAAAAAAATATTCCCAAACCTCTTCCCTTAGATGCTGCCGAGGCTCTGAATTTTGTAAATAAGGGTTGCACCTTACCTCCAGCCAGCTCTGAGTGAATTCCCAAAGATGGTTCAGCGGTTCCAGGTCGGCGGCATTCATGCTGGCGGGGGTTTCGTTCGGCTTTTTCACTTGTCAGCCGAGTCGAAGAGAAAGGAATCCAAAGCATCTTCCCCCCCCCAACTTAAAAAAATCTGGCCTCGGCTATTGTTTCAATGTCTCCTTCGTGGTGCACACCGCTGGTAACGCCGCTGAGCCCACCGCCTCTCCCTTTGCTTCCTCCGAGAGAATCAATAAACATCTGCAAATGCATTATGAAAGTCATTTAACATCCGGAAAGCTTCTGGGGTGGGGGGGGTCTCAAGAGATTCAGCAATGTTGGGGGGTGGGTGGGAGTGGTGAAAGAAAGGCAGTTTGCTTAAAGCTTTTGGGGGGGGGAGAGAAAAGCGCTGTTCGGGCAGCTTCTGTAGAATGACAAGCCACCTTCTTCGCTCTTTCCCTTACCACTGCGGTGCGATGCGCTGCGTTCACTATCTCACGATTGGTCAGGGATGCCGGGCTGAAAAACCCGTGCTGAATAGGGGAGTGAATTGTTGTGTTTTTTTTTTTAAAATCTCTCCTCCATTTTGGAGGGGGGAATTCTCATTTTAAAGGGCTTCCTAAAAAATAAAAACCTCCGATTGGCGTAGGATGCCTCTGGAGTCTACGGAAAAGATGGGGTTTAAGGCGCCGTGCTTTTGGACGAGATCCGGCGATGAAGAAACCCCTGTCTCAATCGGGAGGGAACAGGTGGAAATATGCACCACTGTTCATGCATAATATATTGAAACAGCCGTATGGCATCCCAGCCTGGGTTACTGTCGGCTTCCCGGTTGCGCAAACGTTTCGGATGGGAAACCGAAGCGATGGGATGACCCGGAGTTATAGCAGGCCGAGGCCACCTCTGATGCCGAAATTAAATCTGGTACGGAATGCTGATGTGATATTTACGCTTAAGGAAATCCCAAATTCCCCCCCCCCCTTTTTTTTTTCTTCAAGAGGCAACTGGACTTCCTTTCGAAAACGTTTCGCTTCTCATCCCAGAAGCTTCTTCAACTCTGAAGTGGCAAACGGAAGGATTGATACTCCTTGCAGACAGCTGGTCATTCGCATCCATTTGAAGCACTTGGAGGTTCATCTGTGTCCTCGGGAACACTGAGTGGTGCAAATGGGTGGAAACTTATCAAGGAGAGAAGCAACTTAGAACTAAGGAGAAATTTCCTGACAGTCAGAACAATTAACCGGTGGAACAACTTGCCTCCAGAAGTTGTGAATGCTCCAACACTGGAAGTTTTTAAGAAGATGTTAGATAACCATTTGTCTGAAGTGGTGGAGGGTTTCCTGCCTGGGCAGGGGGTTGGACTAGAAGACCTCCAAGGTCCCTTCCAACTCTGTTATTCTATTCTAAATACCCCCCAAAAGGAGTATCAGTCCTTCCATTCCCCACCATCCAGGCAGAGTTGAAGAAGCTTCTTGTATGAGAAGCAAAACGTCTTCAAAGGAAAACCAGAAAATCTAGTGGCCTCGTGAAAAAAAAAACACCTTTGAGATAACCATGACCTGAATGACGGAGAATCTCCACAGATACACCAAGGAAAGTTTTTTTTTAATCTTAATTAATCCATCTTCTAGTGGACCAGGCGGGTCCACAAAGTTTGGGTTGCATTGGGAAATAACTTGAATTTCGTTTGAATGTTTGGTGGGAGCCATTGAATATTCTTCTGCCTGCCTTCTCTCTCTCTCTTTCTCTTTTTAAAAAAGTCTCCTCTGTCCATATTTTTGTTCTTATTCCCTTTTTTTTGGTGGCCATTCAATTATTCTCCTTATTTATCCTTATTAAAACTCGGAGCACACGTTTTCCAATGCCGCCCTTCTCCCGAGACTCAAGGGCATTTTACAAAGTGTTCAGCAATAGCCTTCATACTTTTGTATATTTATACAAAGTCAGCTTATTGCCCCCACAAACTGGGTCCTCAATTTACCTACCTTAGAAAGGATGGGAGGCTGAGTCAACCTTGAGCCTGGTGAGATTCGAACTTACAGTAATTGCAGACAGCTGGTGTTAATCACAATGCTTTTTAGTCTGCTGAGCTACCAGGCTCTTAATTGCACTCAACAATGAACTAAAGGGCCATCATGAGTAAGCATTACTTGGTCTGTTGTGTGGATGTTTGGGTGATTTAGGGGTGGGGAATTGTGGTGGGTGGGAGTGTGTCTGGGGATTGTTATGTGTGTTGGATCAGATCTTTGGGTGTTAAGTGAATTTGGTTGTATGGGCATACTGTGTATACACCTACAATGACAATAAAGTTATTTATTTAAAAATGTCTAGCATAGCGACAGAAATTCTGGGCTCTATTGTGGTCGTAAGTCGAGGACATTGTGTCTGTACATAAAGAAATAATGCCTCTTTTTATAAGACTTAATTCCTACTCCTTCCTACAGTCTATTGCGAGGAATTGAAAAAAAAGTGAGAATTATGTCCATTAATCACAATATAATAGCACAAAGCTGGAGAAAAAGGGACAATAAAGTTATTGTTGTTATTGTTGTTGTTGTTATTCTCTTTTATTCATTAAAAAGGAAACTCAGTCAACTGGACATTTAAAAATGTGTCACAAATACCATTGACTGGGGCTAATGGTTGATACGGGTTGCTGCCAGAGTCCTAGATATCAGCCAAGTACCTTCTTAAGATGTACGATGTTCCAAGTAGCGCAGTTTTTTGCAGTTCCGCTGGTGTTATTGCAGGAAGCTGCAATTTGCTGATGTATCTTATAAAATTCTTGGACATGGTACCAAGTGCCCCGATGACAATGGGTATCACTATTACATGTTTCATCCATAGCCGTGTAGTTTCGATGGCCAGGTCGTGATATTTCATGATTTTTTCCAGTTCTTTTTCTTTGACTCTGGCGTCACCGCGATGTGAATAAATTGTACGTTTCGATTTTCGACAACTGTAATATCTGGCGTGTTTTGTTCCAAGTGATGACCCGTCTGTATTCGAAAGTCCCACAAGATCTTCCCCTTCTCGTTTTCTATAACTTTTTTCCACTTTATGTTCCCATGACTTTTTGGATAAAATGGAAAAAGTTATAGAAAATTATTATTATTATTATTATTATCATCATCATCATCAATGCAATTCACATAGTCCTCGATTTACAACAGTTCGTTTACCGTTCAAAGTTATAACGGGAGTGGGGAAAAAAAGCGACATATGACCGTTTTTCATACTAAACGACCATTGGAGCATCCCCACGGTCGCTCGATCAAACTTCAGACGCTTAGCAACAGAAATGTCGGTTGGCATTGCGGACGTAAATCAAGGACTACTTGTATTTTCTTCATTTATCCAGGCAAAAGTCTTAACGCTATGCAATGCGTCAAGCAAATAACGTGAAGCGCCCTTCTGGATCTGTTCTTCGGAGCTGCTTCAAGGCAGCTCAAGAACTGGGGTGGCTGTTTTGTGGCCCCAGCCAGTGGTGTGGGATTCAGCCGGTTCGCACTACTTTGGGACTTGTTCACTTTCTGAGCAGTTTGGCAAACTGGTTGTTGGAAGAAATCATTAGGGCAGGAACTGGTTGTTAAATTACTTGAATCCCACCACTGGCCCCAGCTGAGTTTTTTTTTTTTTTTTTTTTTTTTTTTTTTTTTTTTTTTTGGCCACCGCCGTTCTGCTCACCCGGGGAAGCGTCTCGCTTGAACGATTCACAGAGTTGCTAATTATCAATAAAGCAAGAAAAGGTGGGATGTGCATTTAGGTCTCGGCTGAATCAGGATGTGGCGTTTAGATCTCGGCGATGAATAATATTTTGGGCAATTGCCTGCTGAAGAATCCCATTAATCTAAAATTATGCCTTGTTAATCGTGTGTCATCCCCCCCCCCCTCGCCCTCCGCCACCATCGTCGGTTTGCACTGTAATGAGCCCATTAAGCAAAAGCAGAAACAGCCGATCGGGTTTTTAACTGGGCGGGTGGATGGAGGTGGACATGTTATTCCGATACAGATGTCAGGAAGTGTCCTCTCTGAATTAAAGCCAGAGCTGCTAGATAAACAGAATTTTTTAAAAAATTTTTTTGCAAGAGTTGCTTTGGTTACTTGTAGAAATCTGGGTGCAATTCAACCAGCTGCTCGCTAGCTATCACAGCCTTTTTCTGGCTCATCTCCTCGTTACTTATGCAACCATCTTTTTCTGAGAAAAGTCTACTCACCCCATAAGTGGGTAGTAGGCAGGGGTGGGGTCTATGTACCTTTACTACTAGTTTGCATTGTGCCTGCGCTCGCTTAGCATGCACAGATCACTTTGGTGACGTCCGGGTCAGTGGGCGGAGCCTCCCGTAGGTTCTTGCAAATCGGTCCGAACCAGGGAAAACGCGCCACTGGTAGTAGGCCTTGTGATTCCTTCTCCCTGAGAGTTCAGAAGAATGTACATACAGTAATAGAGTTGGAAGGGACCTTGGAGGTCATCTAGTCCAACCCCCTGCTCACACACGAGACCTGTGCTCGGGATTCGAACTGCCAAACTGCCAACCTTTCTGATCAACAAGCTCAGAGTCCTAGCCACTGAGCCACCTAGTCAGGCTAAGATCTTGACTTACAACAGCCTGCAGACCGACCGAAGTTAGAAAAGGCGCTGAAAAAAGTGACTTATTACCATTTTTCACACTTAACGACCGTTGCAGTATCCCCACTGTCACATGATATACATTCAGATGCTTGAAAACTGGTTCATATTTATGACAGTAGCAGCATCCCGGGGGTCAAATGCGATCCCCTTTTACGACTTTCTGACAAGCAAGACCAAGAACGGTCGTAAAGTGGGACAAAAATCGCTTAACAAATTTCTCACTTAGCAACATAAATCATGGGCTCAACTTACGACCACAATTTATCCCCAAATTTCTCGTGCTAAGCTTCTAGTTTGCTCCTAGAAGCACAAAGCCAAAATACCAGCCTGAAGATGACGAATGAGATTTCGTTGAAACGTCACCAAGACACTTCCAATTTTACACGAGAAAACTCGAATAACCAAAGACCTACGTATATCAGAAATAATATATATATATATCAGAAATAAAAAGAAACACACATAAAGCCTACGAAAAGGAAAGAAAAACAAATACTGTACCTTTACAGGGAGGATACATGAGGTGGGTGTGGCTAACTGATGAGGACTTATAAGGCAGAAATAGATCTATATTAGTCTCCCAATGGCCATCAAAGGGTCTGCTGGCTGCCAGAAGAAAAAAAGCCCAGAAACTAGTGAATTGTGATTTCACTGAACTAGGGCTGCATAAAATCTTGGTTACGTAAGTAGAACCTGACTAAAAAGAAACACACATAAAGCCTACGAAAAGGAAAGAAAAACAAATATTGTACCTTTACAGGGAGGATACATGAGATGGGTGTGGCTAACTGATGAGGACTTATAAGGCAGAAATAGATCTATATTAGTCTCCCAATGGGCAGCAAAGGGCCTGCTGGCTGCCAGAAGAAAAAAAGCCTAAAAAGTAGTGGATTGTGATTTCACTGAACTAGGGCTGCATAAAATCTTGGTTACGTAGGTAGAACCTGGCTAAAAAGAAACATATATACATACATACATACATACATACATACATACATACATACATACACACATATATGTACACACACACACACACACACACACACACACACACGGCCAATACTTCCTTCTTCATTACACGAACTATAAACAATTGTAGTAATATATCTCCTTTACCAAAACACAACAAATGATATTTTTTCCATATATCCATCTCTTACGTATAAACGAATCTTTTAAGCCTTGTCGTTTCAGTTTTAATATCAGCGAAAGTCCATTAAGAGATAACTACATATCGATTTTAATCTTGATCATAAACCAACCGTATATTCCTTATATATTTTTTTTTTACTTTTGACGGTCTTCATCTTTAATCCCTTCAAATAATGTCCTAGAACTTGGTCACTTTACGATTTTTTTCATGTCTATTTTATTTCCTTATAGGAGCTATTTTGGGTGTATTGTAGAACTGTGTTATGTTCCTTTATGTTGGCCTATATCAACTGATTTGACTCTTCGTTAAGTGTCAAAAAGCAGCGCTGAGTGCTTTTATAAATCAAGGTGATATCCGTTTCATACACGAAGAGAAAATATTTATATTTGGGCTACTTGACAGCTGGCTGGCTTTTGCAACCATTAGTAAAATTGCATAGGACAACATGAGCCCATCATAAACACGATTTGGGCCTTTTCCCCCCTCATTTCTTTTTACCTCATAAATCAGGATAAATCATAAATTTACCTCAACAAAATCTACCAACTGGCGAAGAAAAGAAAATGTTGAATATGATTTTTCCCCCATCATACTTTACTACCATGTTTTCCCGAAAATAAGACCCTGTCTTATATTTTTTGAACCCTGAAATGAGCACTTGGCCTTATTGCCATGCGCTCAAAAGCCTGATTGGGCTTATTATCAGGGGATGTCTTATTTTGGGGAAAACAGGGTAGTTAGGCGAACTTTAGACACTGATGTTTCCTGATGAATTTTGGGTCAGTAGGTTTGTGAAGTAAGAAATCTAATAGGGGTAGTCCTCGCCTTAGGGCTTCAAATGAGCCCCAAATTGTTGCTAAGTGAGACAGTTGGTAAGTGTATTTTGCCCCATTTTACGGACTTCGCTGCCTTCAAAAGAGTGGCCTTTGTCTTTTACATGCAGATGGACTGCTGAATCTATTCCTAATGGGTTTGTTCTCCTATGTTGTGCCATGCGTTTGTGAAGTGGCTGTTTTGTTTCCCCAATGTATAGGTCTGCACATGGCTTGCTGCATTGTACTTCATATCCCACCTTGCTCAGTTTGTGTCTGAGTGTTTTATCCTTGGTGTGGACAAGCTCTTGCCTTATTGGGTTTGATGTGTGCACATATGTTGTGTTGGCTGAAGATCCCCCTGAGTTTTTCCAATATTCCTGCAATGTACAGAATGACAACATTGCTTCTAAGTAGCCTGTGGCTAGCCCATCTTTGGCTGATGGAGCACCCACTACATTTTGCCTGCATAGTTCTGTTTAAATTTAAAGCTGGAATTCCATTTAGGAATCAGAAGTTCAACTAGAGGCAACCTTCTTAAATCCCTCCGCCCCCCAGCATCATTTTACTAAGTTAAACATCACATAGGGCAGTTACCAAATTGGTATGTTTATAAATGATTCTAAAGACTTAGTGAGCAACATGATTTGTTTGGCCAAAGAGGAGTGAGAGGAGAGAGTGAAATGGAAGCATGTCTTACGTATGGTAGGATGATAAGACTGATAAGATAAAGGTCCCCCCTCACATGCATGCTAGTCGTTCCTGACTCCAGGGGGCGGTGTTCATCTCCATTTTTAAGATGAAGAGCTGCGCTGTCCGAAGACATCTCTGAGGTCATGTGGCCAGCATGACTAAACACTGAAGGTGCATGGAGCACTGTTACCTTCCCATCAAAGGTGATCCCTATTTTTCTACTTGCATTTTTTACATGCTTTCGAACTGCTAGGTTGGCAGAAGCTGGGACAAGTCACGGGAGCTCACCCCGTTAGGCGGAACTAGGGATTCGAACCGCTGAACTGCCGACCTTCCGATCGACAAGCTTAGTGTCTTAGCCGCTGAGAGATTAAATAATCTGTCGCTTCTTTATTGCGACTCCAGGTTTTAAGGCAAGCTAAAAAGAAATTATTGGGAGGCAGTGGCTCAGTGACTAAGATGCTCAGCTTGTTGATTGAAAGGTTGGCAGTTCAGCGGTTCGAATCCCTAGTGTCGTGTAATGGGGTGAGCTCCTTTTACTCGTCCCAGCTTCTGTCAACCTAGCAGTTTGAAAGCATGTAAAAAAGGCAAGTAGAAAAATAGGGAAGGTGGGAAGGTAACAGCGTACCCATGTGCCTTTGGAGTTTAGCCATGCCGGCCACATGACCACGGAGATCTCTTCGGACAGCGCTGGCTCTTTGGCTTTGAAACGGAGATGAGCACCACCCCCTGAAGTCGGGAACGACTAGCACATATATGCGAGGGGAACATTTACCTTTTACCTTAAAAAGAAATTGCGTGTAAGATCCGTGTGGCAGATATCCTAGGTGACGCTAATTGAAAAATAAAGTACTTACGTAGGTATTATTTTTTTTCTTAATTACCTTTATTCTTAGAAAGTGGCTAATGAAAAGCAACAGCCCTTTTCTGGTTTTTTGAAGAACTAGAAGTTCAGAGGAATATTTCCCGATGCAACACAAATAGCCTTTGTCGAGAGCTTCGGGCCAGCAGGACTGCCAGATCTAAAAATGGACATAGAAGAGGAATTGGCAGATAGTGCGATTCTGACAACCATATAATTAGATTCGCTTAATGATTGTAGATTTCTACACAGATGGACAATTTTTACTGGTGGGTTTTGTCCTTGAAGTTTGCAACCTTTGGAAGAAGATTCTGTTATTATATTTCAAATCTGATGGAGAGAAATACAGGTAGACCTCAACTTATGACCACCATTGAGGCACACATTTCTGTTGTTGAGCAGGGCAGTTATTAAGTTATTCACTGCGGTTGTTAAGTTAGCAACAAGTTAAGTGAAATCCGGCTTCTCTCTTGGCTTTGCTTGTCAGACGTTTGCAAAAGGGTTATCAAAACATTTAATGTTTCAGTATTAAAAATATTTCCTTCCCGCCCCTTCCCTTAATTCAACAATGCACAAGTAGTCCTCGAATTACAACTACAATTGTATGTCGTAATTTATGTTGTTCAGTGAAATTTATGTTGCTAAGTGAAACATTGAGTTCCCTCTCTGCCCATTTTACGGCCTTTCTTGCGACAGTTCTTGAGCGAATCATTGCAGTTGTTAAGTTAGTAACACCGTTGTTAAGTGAATCTGGCTTTTCCCCATTGACTTTGCTTGTCAGAAGGTTGCAAAGGGGGATCACATAACCCTGGGACACTGCAGCCGTCATAAATGTGAGTCAGTTGCCAAGCATCTGAATTTTGATCATGGGGATTTTGCAACAATCACAAGTGTGAAAAACGGGTGATAAGTCTCTCTTTTTTTTTTTACTGCTGTTGTAACTTTGAACAGTCACTAAATGAACTGTTGTAAGTCGAGGACTAGCTGTAAAGAATAAGACGACTGTCGCAAGTGCATTTAGTCATCTGTTTGTCTTCTGTTCCTTTTCTTTCTCTGCTTGACTTTAGACTGGGCTTTTAGCAGGATTCTTTCAAATGAAAACCGGACTTCTTTCTCGAGAAGAAATGGCCAACCGAAGACCGCTAAGGGCGGAGCCAACAATCATGGCTATCAAAAAAAATAACATGAAAAATTGAAGAATGCTAATTTAGAAAGAGAGCAGGCGTAACAGACAAAAATGCACCAGTAAAAACAGAACCGGCGCACTTAGGAATAACAGCTGTGCCATTGCTTGGATTGAATTTCTGTTGGCAGTACGTTAGAAACCAATCTCTTAGCACATTGTTCCTTAATGTAATTTGCCTTTTTCAAGATGCGTTCAGAATTTCATAAAGGTTTTTTTTTTTTTCATTTTTCCCGTCTTTTTTCTTTTTAGGATGTTGTATTTAAAGTGGTAATGTTATAAATACTTAAAAATGCATCATAAAAATGGTTTTAAAAACCATATTCTACCCATACTGGGAAATGCAACCATTGTGCATTATTAATGTTCCAGGGTATGATTTGTGCTGATGGCTGATTTGGCTTAATGTTAAACTTGGTATGAGAACGAGCATCTTGTTCCTATGTTTGAGGAAAGTTTGTGAGGCATTCCTTATGTTTTGGAGCATAGTTTTGCTGTTACATCAGAGAAGGACATCCTAGGCGCATGTATAAAATAGATCATTCTTGTTGGATTATTTTTAGTTGATTGTAATTTGCTGGAACAATATGGGGTTCCAGGAATATGGAGCAAATGTGTGCTAAATTGGATACTGTCTCCTTATTTAACTCTCTCTCTCTCCCTCTCTGGATGGATGGATAGATGGATGGATGAGAGAGAGAGAGACAGATAGGATAAGATTAGATAGATAGATGGATGGATGGATGGATGGATGGATGGATGGATGGATGGATGGATTGGATGGATGGATCAGAGAAAGAGAGGATGAGATAGATAGATGATAGATAGATAGATAGATAGATAGATAGATAGATAGATAGATCGATAGATCGATAGATCGATCGATAGATGATAGAAGGATGGATGGATGAGAGAGAGACAGATAGGGTGAGATAGATAGATGATAGATAGATAGATAGATAGATAGATAGATAGATAGATAGATAGATAGATAGATAGATAGATAGATGATAGAAGGATAGATGGATAGGATGGTGGATGGATGGATTGGATGGATGGATGAGAGAGAGAGAGAGAGAGAGATAAGTATTGGGCCCACAATACGTGGGTGTTGTCAGTCCATCTTGTTTTAGATGCTTTTTATCAATGACTGCCTTGGTCCACCTGCCATCAGGTGGTGTATGTGTGTAGGTGTGTGTGTGTATGTGTATCTATGAAAGAATGGGAATGTTGGATCCTAACAAGTTGGAATTAAAACTGTTGAAACTTACAGTACATCACATAAACTGATGTATTTTGGTGACTGGAAGCATGAAAGACCAAAGGAAACTCTTATTAAAGGTGGGAGGAGAGACAAAAGATAACTGCTCCACATTAAAAACAAAGCAGAACAAAACGCTAAGATTAAGATAGCAAATACACACTCCTCGATTTACGACCATTCATTCAGTGATTGTTCAAAGTTACAGAGTCACTGAAAAAAAGTCACCCATGAACTTTTTTTTTTTTTAAAACACTTAATGACCATTGCAGCATCCCCATGGTCACGTGGTCAAAATTCGGAAGCTTGGCAACTAGAGTAATCTCAGGGTTGTGATTTAAGATTTAAGAGCTGACCAGCTGCTACAATGATGGGAATGAGTCAGCAAGGTTTTTGGCTGTTATCCCTTTAAGAGCCTTTATAATAAGAAGAGGCCCTGTTAGGGTGTCTCTCTCTCGCTGTGTGTTTTTCCCTGCTGTAATTGCTGATTGTGTTGACCTCTGTCTATAGTTCGTGTATGTATAGTATATACAGTATACTTTTGTAGATAAAACCACTCTTTTATTACAAGCCTCTATTTGCTGTTATTGCTCCTGGGTTGTCTCACGTAGTAAAGCTCTGCGCACCCTTGACAAGTACCATGTAATTATGATGGTTGCCGTGTCCTGGGGTCATGTGATCTCCCTTTTGCGACCTCCTGACAAGCAAAGTCAAGGGAGAAGCCAGATTCACTTAACAACTGTGTTACTGACTTAACAAACACAGTCGTAAGTTGTAAGGCGAGAAAGGCAAGAATTAGAATAGAATAACAGAGTTGGATGGGACCTTGGAGATCTTCTAGTTCAACCCCCTTCAGGCAGGAAATCTTATACCATTTCAGACAAATGGTTATCCAATCGCTTCTTAAAAACCTCCAGTGTTTTTAGGTGTTTTTAATCGTTGGAGAAGTTTCGGATGCCCTAAGAAACCGAAGACTTGGGAGGGAAAAAAGACAGACTGAAGAAAGATAGGGATAGAATCAAGATCACATGAAGTGTTAAGACCACTTTATAAGGCCTTGGTAAGGCCACACTTGGAATACAGCATCCAGTTTTGGTCGCCACGATGTAAAAAAGATGTGGAGACTCTAGAAAGAGTGCAGAGAAGAGCAACAAAGAGGATTAGGGGACTGGAGGCTAAAACATAGGAAGAACGGTTGCAGGAACTGGGTATGTCTACTTTAATGAAAAAAAGGACCAGGGGAGACATGATAGCAGTCTTCCAATATCTCAGGGGCTGCCCCAAAGAAGAAGGAGTCAAGCTATTCTCCAAAGCCCCTGAGGGCAGGACAAGAAGCAATGGGTGGAAACTCATTAAGGAGAGAAGCAACTTAGAACTAAGGAAAAATTTCCTGACAGTGAGAACAATTAACCAGTGGAACAACTGGCCTCCAGAAGTTGTGAATGCTTCAACACTGGAAGTTTTAAAGAAGATGTTGGATAACCATTTGTCTGAAGTGGTGTAGGGTTTCCTGCCTAAGCAGGGGGTTGGACTAGAAGACCTCCAAGGTCCCTTCCAACTCTGTTATTCTGCTCTGCTCTGCTCTGCTCTGCATTCCATTCTATTCTGTTCTGTTCTATTCCATTCCAGTCCAGTCCAGTCCAGTCCAGTCCAGTCCAGTCCAGTCCAGTCTAATTATTCTAGTCTATTCTATCTAGTCTAGTCTATTCTTTTTTATTCTAGTCTGTTTTAATTATTCTATTCTATTCTATTCTATTCTATTCTATTCTATTCTATTCTATTCTATTCTATTCTATTCTTTTTTATTCTATTCTAGTCTAGTCTAATTATTCTAGTCTAGTCTAGTCTATTCTTTTTTATTCTAGTCTATTCTAATTATTCTATTCTATTCTATTCTATGCTATTCTAGTCTAGTCTATTCTATTCTTTTTTATTCTAGTTTATTCTAATTATTCTATTCTATTCTATTCTATTCTATTCTATTCTATTCTTTTTTATTCTAGTCTAGTCTAGTCTAATTATTCTAGTCTAGTCTAGTCTATTCTTTTTTATTCTAGTTTATTCTAATTATTCTATTCTATTCTATTCTATTCTATTCTATTCTATTCTATTCTATTCTATTCTATTCCTATTCCTATTCCTATTCCTATTCCTATTCCTATTCCTATTCCTATTCCTATTCCTATTATAAAGATAGCCAGAAATTACCGCCAAATACACAGCCACAATCAAACAGAAACAACAACTAAAACAAGAGTATTGTCAAACATGGATCTTGAGCTTTGAAAAAAAAACAAAACCAAACCAGATATTGGTCAATTTAAGCGAATGATAAGTAAGGTTGTGTGATGAAAGAAACTGCCAGGAAAAAGAAGATCAAGAAAAGTAGGTTTGCTAAAGAAAGCACATTATAATTGCAAACAATTCTATGCAGGAGGAAAAATAGATAACGGACGAAACCGATGAGGCTACCAAAAAAAAAAGCAAAAAGCTTAGTGAAGATCTAAAAGAAAAGAAAAAAAAAGAACTGAACTGAAAGACGATGCAGAAAGATTGTGGAAAAAGGACTAGGTCATAATAAAATAACACACACAGGTATCTGTGAAGATCGTGCCTCACTAGCTTCAAAGCTCCGAATGAGCTTGTTATTCTCGCCGTGCTTTGCTGAGTTCAAAATGAAATGATTTTTTTTTTTTAAAATTTAAAAAAGAACACCAGCTGCTCAGTGAAGGAACCAAAAACGCCAACAGGTAATTCGGAAAAGGTGAAGCTGCTCCTTTTTCTCCAACAATGACAACCAACAAAAAGAATTGCCTTTCATCAGGCGATTGTGAAGAGGAAGTGGCAAAATTAAAATCTGGGAGTTGACCGGACCACGATAAGAAATAGCTCTCTGAATTTATTTCCATCGGTAGGACCAAATGAATGGGACTGTCAGTCCCATCAAAGTAAGATGGGCTTTCTCATCCATAATAGGAAGTCCTCACTTAGAACAGTTAAGAGATAGACTCCTTATATGACCAATCACACTTGGCCAGTAAAGAATTCCTTTACTATTCTATTCTATTCTATTCTATTCTATTCTATTCTATTCTATTCTATTCTATTCTATTCTATTCTATTCTATTCTATTCCATTCCTATTCCTATTCCTATTCCTATTCCTATTCCTATTCCATTCCATTCCATTCCATTCCTATTCCTATTCCTATTCCTATTCCTATTCCTATTCCATTCCATTCCATATTTTCTATTCTATTCTATTCTATTCTATTCTATTCTATTCTATTCTATTCTATTCTATTCTATTCTATTTCTATTTCTATTTCTATTTCTATTTCTATTTCTATTTCTATTCCATTCCATTCCATTCTATTCCATATTTTCTGTTCTGTTCCATTCCATTCCATATTTTCTATTCTGTTCTATTCTATTCCATATATTCTATTCTATTCTATTCTATTCTATTCTATTCTATTCTATTCTATTCTATTCCATTCCATTCCATTCCATTCCATTCCATTCCATTCCTATTCCTATTCCTATTCCTATTCCTATTCCTATTCCTATTCCTATTTCTATTTCTATTCCATTCCATTCTATTCCATATTTTCTGTTCTATTTCATTCCATTCCACATTTTCTATTCTGTTCTGTTCTGTTCTGTTCTATTCTGTCCTACTCTACCCCTACCCCTACCCCTATCCCCATCCCCATCCCCATCCCCACCCCATCCCATTTATTCTTTCCTGTCCTGTCCCGTCCTATCCTATAGTAGGTTTTGTATTTTCTGCTCCTAGCTTTATGGCTAGGTGACACAGCAGCCTTTTATATTTGTAGATATATTTCCTGTCTCGACTTCAGCATTTCTGTGAATGGCAATAGAACAATTGCTTCCGTAGTGAAGCTTCTTCAGCATTTCTGCTCGGCAAGGAGCTTTGTTTTAAATTCCAAATAATCTCCTCCTTTTGTCCCCTGCAGTCTGGGAGAAAAAGCTTGTCTCGGGTCCTTTTTAGATGCTCTTGAGAGGTTGGGGTGGGAACACAGAAGGGGTAGGTGGCAGTAGAGATTATCCGGAGGGGTGTTTTAGGTGGAAATACAGTATTTGAGAAAGGTTTCTTAATTATTATTATTTTTTGCATCCTTTTTCCCCTCCCCACCCCCATTTTAATCCTTCAGAAGCGTTCATAGATTCCCCTAAAATGCTAACTCTTCTCTGGCATAAAATTGCCGCTTGACGGATTGTAACTACAAGCAGAAGTCAAACGAAGAGGCAGGAGCTGACAGCAAAGACTCACGTGGACTTAAGTTGAAACTACTTTAAATTAAATCCATCTGTGGTTCAGTGCCTCGGATGAAGGATTCGAGACTGACATCTTGTTGCGTGCAAAAATATGTCGGCCAAATCTGGCACAGCGGTTGCTCAGGCATGCTTGAATGACTTTTAGCGTTCACCTTGACCCAAAATCGTACTCATTCCTTAAAATATACCTACCCTCCGTCTTCAGGTGAAATACAGAAATATATAGGTAAAAGCAGATTCAAAGATGCAGCACGCAACTGAATTGGAAGATGACTTTTAGAATTGATGCACGGGTCATGTGTCACAATGATTGATGTTCACCTCTGGCTTTATCTGTTGTTTATCTTGAACGATTTAAAGAATGGATCAGGAATCTTTTATATAAAGAAACGCAGGCCCAGTGCAAGGCTGTATCTTTTAGAGACAGGGTAGCTAATTGAGGAAAACAGTGAAATTTGTTGAACTATCTATACAGTCGTGGCCAAAATGGTGGAAATCTTTTGAGGAAAGTGTGTATTTTTGATTATTGATGGCTAATAACACCACTTTTTTGTTGTTGTTATTTTGGGAGTTTCAAGATAAT
The DNA here is from genome assembly GCA_030761175.1 of Masticophis lateralis. Classification (NCBI taxonomy): domain Eukaryota; kingdom Metazoa; phylum Chordata; class Lepidosauria; order Squamata; family Colubridae; genus Masticophis; species Masticophis lateralis. Next base: position 87,928,848 of record JAUDYJ010000006.1, on the reverse strand, counting down.
CCTATTCCACTGCTGGAATGGCCTGGAAATAGCCCAGACCTTCTTAACCCAATTGAAAATCTAGGGAGCTGACTAAAGAAACTTGTTAGTCAGAAGCGACCCAGTAATAAAACCCAGTTAATTAAAGCCATCATTCAATCTTGGTTTCACATTAGAACAGGTGCAGAACTAAAAGACTTGGTTCACTCCATGGGAAGACGTTGTAAGGCCGTCATTCATGCTAAAGGTTACCCAACGAAGGATTAACTGACATGGTGATGATTTTTGTAGATCTCGTTTTTTTCTACGTGTTTCACTTTTCTTCTTTATACTGGAACTGTCATTCTAATAGCAACTCCTTCCTAAAAGTTATTGCATGACATTCTTGATTAAATTATCTTTCCATTGATATATAATTTTATGGCACTACTCCAAAGAAGGGGCGTTATTAGCTAGTTTTAGAAAAATGCACTTTTCCCAAAAGGTTTCCACAATTTTGACCTCTACTATATAAAGCCCAGTGGAAAAAAATTATATAAAGTTTCTCTTCAATAAAACCAAGTTGATTGTTTAACAACAGTCGGTAATATGAAATTATCAACCTGTGAAGCGGCGGTGATTTTTAAATTAATGTTGGTAGTCCTTGACCTATGACCACAATTGAGCCCAAAATTGATGTTGCTAAGAGAGACATCTTAAGTTGCGTCTTTGCATCTTTCCTTGCCACAGTTGTTTTAAACAATTGCAGTTGCTGCAATTGTTAAGTCAGTTACTCGGTTGCTAAATGAATCTGGCTTCTCCGTTGACTTGGCTTGTCAGAAGGTCGCAAAAAGGGGATCACATGACCCCTCCCCCCCTCAGGACACTTCAACTGTCATAACTATGAATCAGTTGCCAAGTGGCTGAATTTTGATGATGGGGATGCTGCAACGGTCGTAAGTGTGAAAAACGGTCATAAATCTCTTTTTCTAGTGCGGTTATAACCTCGAACGGTTTCTAAACGAACAGTCACAATCAGGAGATTGTGAGTTCGATCCAGTGGTGGGTTTCAAAAATTTTTTACTACTGGTTTTGTGGGCGTGGCTTATTTTGTGGGTGTGGCTTGATGGTCATGTCACAATTCTTTAGGATTTAGCAGAGGTACTGGTCTATCAGGCTTTTAACTGCTTGCAGAGCTGTACCGGTCTACCCATTTATTCTTGCTGGCACTGGTCTATTCATGTATTTTTGTAGGCACCGATCTACTCATGTATTTTTGTAGGCACTGGTCTACTCATGTATTTTGCAGGCACTGGTCTACTCATGTATTTTGCAAGCACTGGTCTTCTCATGTATTTTGCAGGCACTGGTCTACTCATGTATTTTGCAAGCACTGGTCTACTCATGTATTTTGCAGGCACTGGTCCACTGGTCTACTCATGTATTTTGCAGGCACTGGTCTACTCATGTATTTTGCAAGCACTGGTCTACTCATGTATTTTGCAGGCACTGGTCTACTCATGTATTTTTGCAGGCACTGGTCTACTCATGTATTTTGCAGGCACTGGTCTACCCATTTATTTTTGTAGGCATCAGTCTATTCATTTGCTTTTGGAGGCACCAGTCTACCACCAAATTGCCTTTTACCACTGATCAGCTGTAGGGCGGCCCTTTGAAGCCCCATGGCAAGAATTTAAACAGTTTTTCCTTATAGCCCATCAGCTGGGACTCAGGAGGCAGCAATAGATTGGGGGTCGGGCCAAATAAAAGGTAAGAATAACACGGGGGGGGCGGGGGGCAGAACCGGTTCGGTGACATCATATCGTTACCGCTACCGGCTCGGTGGAACTGGACCAAACCGGGAGGAACCCACCACTGACTCCAGGGGAAGGATACTATAAAATCTCCATTCCCACCCCACTCCAGGGGAAGGTTACTGCAAAATCCCCATTTCTTCCCAATCAGCTGGGAATTGTGAGGCAGAGAATAGATGGGGCAGGGCCCAGTCAGAATTTTTACCACTGGTTCTCCAAACTATTCAAAATTTCCGCTACCGGTTCTCCAGAACTGGTCAGAACCTGCTGGAACCCACCTCTGGTTCAATCCTAGGTAGAGGCAGATGTAGGGGTCTCCTGCTTGGGTTGGACTCGATGACCCTGCAAGGTTCCTTCCAACTCTGTTAATCTATTACCCTGGTTAGTACCTCCTTAGTATTAAATAGTTGGGTTTGATTTGAAAGGTGGAATCATAGCTTGCAAATGATAGTTTAGTTATTCCTTCTGGGTTTTCCTCCCCAAACGTTTTAATAAATTAAAATGTTCTTTATCTTATGTTCATAAATTGATTGATTAGATTTATATACCGCCCTTCTCCCAAGGGAGAAACCCTCCAAAATAATTTCATTATATGGAACCTGTCTTTGACCACAAACACAGTTTCAAATATGCTGAAGGTGATATTGTGATGGCTTTGCACAATGAAAGAACTTTCAAATCTGATTCTCATCCAGTTTTCCAGAGATTGCAATCCCCGATCCTGTAGTTTGTTACCTCTTATATCTTGTATTCTGAAAATACCCAACATATGAGGATTAGGTTTTCAAGTGCCTTGGGGTGAAGTATTAATGAGAAGGATGACGAAGATTTGGTATTAAAAGTTTGACACGTTGAAATGTTGTTGTTTTTTTTATTTATTTATGCAAGCAAGGAAATTGTTAGTATGTCACTGATAGCCAAGTCTTCCTGATTTGGCTTAACGTTTTCCCTAATTTTTGGCAATTTGTCAACGTAGAAAAAAACATTTTCCTGAAGTGTTTGAGGAAAACTTGAGCAGCCAGATTAGAAAACTTGGTGTATGGATATCTGGCATACAGACTCACCAATGCCTGTTTTTTAATTGGCTTTTTGAGGTTGGCTTCAGAATAGAGAGAAAGTTAAAAACAGCAATTTTTCTAGAAGGTTGAACAGGCTGTGAGGCGTTTGTAAAATGAGAAACTTGCAGTTTTTACACAAAAAATATTTCTGTCGGGTCATGGTCTCTTGCTTAAATCTCCAATACGCTCAAAAAGAGAAAGATTCAGCAAGTGGCTACAAAAATATAATTGTTTTATTTGTGTATCCTCTAGTTCAACGATGGCGAACTTTTTTTACCTCAGGTGCCGAAAGCGAGCACTGACACCCATAATGCAATGCCCCCCGCAGCCCCCTGCACATGCATGCATGACCTACATGCTCCCCCGCCCCACCTCATGCGCGTGTAACCCCCCCCCGCGCTCCCCCTGCCCATGTCCCCCCGTGGGGGCGCATGTGCACGCAACCCCCATTTTGGTGCTAACAGGTCTCCCTGAAGCCTCCTAGCACCAAAACCGGAGCACAGAGGGGGCTCTACACTCCACCCCCCACGCGTGCGCACATGCCCCCCCCCTTTGTGTATGCACATGTGCCTCCTGGCAGGGACCCAAAAATCAGCTGGTCAGTGGGAGGCGCCACAGGCATGTGCAGTGGAGCTGACCTGAGCATCAGCTCGCGTGCCCGCAGAGATGGCTCCGCATGCCATAGGTTCGCCATCACGGCCCTAGTTAATTGTGAATGGATTGTCAGGATTTGATACGTGATAGGCAGAAGTGGTATTCAGCCGGTTCAGACCGGTTCGGGCCCGGACATAATGCCGTCCTATTTGACCATATTTTCAAGGCTGGGGTGCATGTGCGGAAGGCGTGCGCATGAGCAAAGCGCATGGACGGAAGGCCGGGTGCATTGTGTAAGACGCGTGCATGCTCAGCGAGCATGCAGAAAGCAGGGCGCAGGTGCTGAAGTTGTGTGTGCATGATGAACTGGTGTTGTGGTCCGCTAGCAGCCTGCGGACCTGGCAACAGAGTCAGACAGTGAGGAGACTGGGGAGGACAATGGGCCAGTCGTAGAGTCAGGGGAAGGTCCAGACGAGGGCTCTGCATCAGAGGCAGAGATGGAGCCAGGGACATCTGGGAGTGATGCGCGTACTCCGGAGCCTTCAGAGGCGGACAGTAGAGCGGCAGAGGAACAGGAGGAGCCTGTTCCTAGTGCGCGCATGCGAAGAGCTGCCAGAAGGCAAGAGCAGCTGAAGCAAAAAGGACAACTCGGGAGTAAGGCCAGAAGATGATTGGCTACTCCCATAAAGCTTAAAAGAGCAGCAAGGAGCCGTTGGGTTCTTTGTAGAAAAGCAATGTTGATTCCCGTGCTTCTTGTCAGCGTCTCTTGAACTTTGTGCGGGTTTTGCCAAGAAAAGCCTTTGGCCGGTTGCCAAAGACATCAAAGGTTGGTGATAAGGCTGGTGGACTGGTTATGAAGAATTTTGTTTTGGACTAAGCTGAGAACGAATTAATTCTCAGCTGTTTTAATAAAATAAGTTCAGGACTGAGGTGTGTTTGGTAATCACTACTTGAGCCTTTGTCACAACAACAGGTGGCAAGAATATGAGAAACCCGCCACTGGTGATAGGGATATTAGATGGGAAATATATTTTTGTTATTACATCCATCCATCTTTTTCTCCATTTTTATTTTTTTAAAAAAAACTATTCTTATAAAGCACTTGTAAAATCCTAGCTTTTCAATGCCTGCTGAAGGATTTTGTGTAAGACTGGACAAAGTTGCTGCTGACACACGTCAAGCAATCGCAGAATTTACAGAACGACAGAGTTGGGAAGGGATCTCTAGAGGTCTTCTAGTCCAACCCCCTACACAGGCAGGAAGCCCTATATACCATTTCAGACAAATCCCTTCTTGAAAACTTCCAATGTTGGAGCATTCATTTCATGTGTGCGTGAGAATGTCACATGACAGAGTAGCTTTAAAATTTAATTCGTTTCACTGTTATTTTCAGAATTGGGGTCATTATCATCAATATTTTGTTCTTTTTATAGATTACCTTTCTCAAGGAGTAGACCTTTCTGGAATTGAAGTCATTGAAAACGAATTGCTTTTTATTGCAAGAGCTCGACTCGAAGTCGAAAACCAGGCCAAACGGTTGCTTGAACAAGGAATAGAAACTCAGGTAAAAATGCCTTTTTATTTCCTTCCTAAAGCAGATAAAAAGAGCCAGTGTAATTACGATAAAATGAAGGGGTCAGAATTTTTTTTTTTTAATGTTGAAAAGTTACTTTTTAAAGGAATTTATTGTACGGTAACGTAAAATACAATAGCTTGGTCTAACATTGGATAAGTACTTACAAAGACTGCGGGTTGTTTTGCTTCCAGGAAAATAATTCAGGTAGTCCTCGATTTAACGACCCACAATTGAGCTCAAAATTTCTGTGGCTAAACGAGACAGTTGCTAAGTCTTGTAAAAAAACTGGTTTATTTAGTAAACTAAAGTTTGAACGGACTTTGTGTGTGCTGCGTTCTTTGGGGTCCGTAGCTGGGGCAGAACACAAAGGTGCTTTTTCAAGCGCCAACTGGACTTTCTGTTTTTTCTTTGAAGTTGTTTCGCTTCTCACCCAAGGAGCTTCTTCAACTCTTGACTGGATGGTGAGGAATGGAAGGATTTATATTCCTTGCAGACAGCTGGTCATTTGCATCCTTTGAGAGGGTCGTTGAGGCCACTTGGAAGTTTATCTGTGTCCTCAGGGTCACCTGAGTGGTGCAAGTGGGCGTGGAAACTGCTGAAAGGATCGTGAAACTGCTGAAGGAATTGTGTTGTAGACACAACTCTCTGAGCGAATGCTAATGATCAGCAGAAAACCCAGAAAATACATTATAAATCGGCATTAGATGACCGCAGAATGCTTCAGTATGTAGAATGTTAAATTCCTTCATTTTAAATTAAGCCATTGCCCACTTTGATCCATTGCAAATCAAATACAGATTGATGTTTTTCCTTAGTTGCCTTAATTTCTCTAATTCAAGGCTGATTCAAATAATTTATGAGCATGAAAGAAATCCAGATACGAGGCGACTATAAGAGCTGTGCTTTAAGAAGTAAGCAGAAAGTGTGAGATTAATTACTGTCTATGAAATGCACCGTTTTATTTTAAATCAGGCCTGTAATTTTTTTAAAAAAAAACTTACATTAAATCTGACAATGCAGAACGTTATGCTTCCCTTCTGTTATTAATTGAGCCTATGATAAACAATCCCCTGTTTTCAATCAATTGATTAATTTGTATTTTTCTTTTCTTCTGATGTTAAATAGTGAGTTTAATCATGCGAAGTATATAAAGCATTATGAATGCAGCCCTAATTTTTTTTTCTAGATAACTAGTTTATTCTGTGACCTGAATAACAGAATGACAGAGTTGGAAGGGACCCTGGAGGTCTTCTAGTCCAACCCCCTGCTTAGGCAGGAAACCCTACACCACTTCAGGCAAATGGTTGTCTTGAAAACTTCTTGAAAACTTCCACTGTTGGAGCAGTCACAACTTCTGAAGTCAGATTGTTCCAGTGTTTAATTGTTCTCACTGTCAGGAAATCTCTCCTTAGTTCTAAGTTGCTTCTCTCCTTGATTAGTTTCCATCCATTGCTTTTTGTCCTGCCTTCAGGTGCTTTAGAAAATAGGTTGAACCCTCTTCTTTGGGGCAGCCCCTCAAATGTTGAAAGACTGCTATCATGTCACCCAGGAGTGGGTTCTACTTACCTTTACTACCGGTTCGTTTTATGACGTTAGGTTCAGTAGGCGGAGCCTCCCGCCGGTTTTACTACCGGTTCTATAGAACCGGTGCGAATCGGGGGCAACCCACCACTGATGTCACCCCAGTCAGACCCAATTCCTTCAACTGTTCTTTATAGATTTTATCCTTCAGTCCCCTAATAATCTTCATTGATCTTCTCTGCACGCTTTCTAGACTTTCAACAACTTTTTTAATATGAATGTATCCAGTGGTGGGTTTCTCAGTATGTTATTACTAGTTTGCCCCGTGCACGCGCCTTCTGCGCATCGGCCGGTCTCAAAAATGTACCTAAAGAGAATGGCATAGAACCGGGACAGGTGGACAGGCCCACCCACGATTTCTGTTACCGGTTCGGGTGTACCGATCCGAACCGGCTGAAGACTGCCTCTGAATGGATCCCTCTTTGACAATGAGACGTTTTGATTGCAGAATGTGTAAATAACCCTGTCCTTTTTTTCGTACTTTGTGTGTGTGAGGCCTTGTTCCACAGGGGTTTTTTTTCACTTTCTATTTAGCCGTTGAGGGCAACCGTTGAGCAAAGTCCTCACCACCACACAAAATTAATTGCGGATCATTAGAACAATTGGCTATCCTATTAGCCTGCCCCCTCAAAACAATCAAGGAATTATTAGCTTTTCTCGACTGCCATGCATGACCCATGATTTGCTTTCCATCACCCAAAGGATTCATTGGAAGAAGAAGCTTTGTTAATGCTCAATTGTATCTGGAATGAAAGGAAGATGACAGCGTCAGGATGAAGGGGTTGCTTCTCGGATGCGTTGATGAATTTTTGCAGGGCATCATTTTAGGAGATGAATCTGCTCCTCGCTACGGTCCTGAGAAATACGCAAACACTTTTGGGACTGCGAGAGGGAAGCAGAGTGCAGGGGAAATGACGTGCCAAATAATGATTATTTCCCACTTGATATGAATTATTTAAATATTTATTTGTCTGCTGAGCAGGCAGAATTACGAAATGTTTAAAATTTATTAGTTTACTGAGCATGCAGAAACCTAGTCTCCTAAGCACCTAAGGCAGGACGGTAACAAGTCAAAGATCATGGAAGTGAGATCCAACCTAGAACTAAGGAATAATTTCCTCTCCTTGACACCCCCTCAAATATTGGAACACTGCTATCATGTCACCCCTAGTCCTTCTCTTTGTTAGACTAGACTCGTGATGACGAACGCAGAGACATCTCTGCGGGCATGCAAGTTGATGCTCAGGTCAGCTCCAGTATGCATACCCGCGCCTCCCGCCGGCCGGCTGATTTTCAAGTCTCTGCCTGGAGGTGCATGCACGGGAGATGGGGGGGTCGCGTGTGTGTCCGCATGTGCGGCAGGTGGGGTGCGGTGCCCCCCCGTGCCCTGTTTTTGGCCCCAGAGAGGCGTGCTAGCACCAAAATGGGGGTTGCGCGCACATGCACCCCCTGGGGGGACGCAAGTGGGGGGAGTGCGGGGGTCACACATGCATGTGGGGGGTCACACGTGCCTGTGGGGGGACAGGGGAGCGTGGGGGGGTCACCCATGCAAGCAAGGGGGGTCTGCAGTAGGCATTGCATTATAGGTGTCACTGCTCGCTTTCGGCACTCAAGGAAAAAAAGATTCGCCATCACTGGACTAGACATTCCCAATTTCCGGAACCGTTCATCATATGCTTTAGTCCCCAGTCCCCTAATGATCTTGCATGCCTCTCCAATTGTCAATAGGTATGAGTGGCATAAATATCTGTCATCTATAAATCAGGTCAAAAAACACCCCACAAAATTACAAAATTACGAATGCAGTAATCAGAGTATACTTCCCACAACGCTGTCAAACTATGTAGTAAGGTTGTATTACTATTGTTCTTCTCATCTTTTCTCTTACCGATCTCTTTATCTTCTTAAGACTATAACTTTGTTGCTTGTATTTTACAATTTATATTGTTTTATTTAGTATCCTAGTATGATTTACGGCGATTGCTTATTTAGTATCCTATGACTATCACTAAGTGTTGTATCTTCTGATTTATGATGAATGTATTTTTATGATGACTATGATCATGATTTATCACTCATTGCTGGTATATGCACTGAGAGCTTATGCACTGGAGACAAATTCCTTGTGTGTCCAATCACACTTGGGTAATAAAAATATTCTATTCTATTCTATTCTATTCTATTCTATTCTATTCTATTCTATTCTATTCTATTCTATTCTATTCTATTCTATTCTATCTCTACATTCTATTCTGTATTCTATACTCTTTATTCTATTCTATTCTATTCTATTCTATTCTATTCTATTCTATTCTATTCTATTCTATTCTATTCTATTCTATTCTATTCTATTCTATTATTTTAACTACATTCTATTCTGTATTCTATACTTTTTTCTATTCTATTCCTATTCTACTCTATGTATTCTATTCTGTATTCTACTCTACTCTGTATTCTATTCTATTCTACTTTACTCTACTCTAGTCTACTCTACATTCTATTCTCTACTCTACTCTACTAGCATATATTAACACTAGAAAAATCCATTATATGATATAAATACCCCAAAGGAAGCTGCTTTAAAATGTCTCAACCCACAATGCCCGCTTCCCTGTATCACTAGCAGATTTTTAATGGCCCTCCTAAAAACGAATAAGCAAGGACTAGTTCTGGGTTCAGGAGAGTGCCATTCCACCAAAGAGCCCCCCCCCCGGTCAACAGCTGCGAAGACCCATTTCCTTGATCCTGAGAGAAGGAATATGGAGAGAGCCCACTTAATCAGATCTTGTTGAACAGGCGAGTAGGATTTGAAGTAAGACAGCTTGAAGAGATCCAGGGGGACCCCTGAGATAAAAGACTGGGAGTCCTGAGCTGAATAACGGGCAAGGAAAGAAACTTAGAAAGGATCCTGTCCTAACTTATCAGATGGTAAAAAGGAACGGCAGGACATTTTTACTTTCGGACTTGCAAGGATTTGTAGCTGCACGGGTGCAAAAGATTTAAGTCCACAGCAAAGGTCTAATTAAATTGATTTATCGTGCCTCTGCTGCAGGAATCTTCTCAACTAACTTGGAGTTAGATAAGAGCCAATAGACTTTCAAGGGAGGTTGGATTCCCATCAACCCTGACAGAGCAAGCCTTTTTAGAATATAAATGGAGAGCAAACCCCATTCCTTACTAGCACTGGTAGCGTTACCTAGTTGGGTAATGAAACGTCTGGGGAAAAAAAACTCCACACACACAACCAAGCTCAGAGACCTCATTTTAACCCTTAGCTAAAATATTCTCCTTTACTGGTACATCATCTAATTTCTGTTTCTAAAGGTAGTTAGAAACTGTGACTCAGTAGTGAGTTTCAATTTTCTTCGCTACCGGGAGCGCGCGGGCATGCGAGAACGTTTTTGATGACGTCCGGGCAGGTGGGCGGAGCTTCCCACCGCCGCTACCAGTTCGCCGGCAAACCGGTAGCAACCCACCACTGCTGTGACTGTCATCTTAACAACCGCACGTGTTTCCTTCCCCGTATTTGAATGTCATGAAACGCGGCTCGTTCTGCGTCTTTTATAAGCTACACATTTGTTTTTGAGGTTTGCTCTTTTATTATTATGATGACGATGATGCTGAATGTCGACAGGCTTCTGTTTCCTTAAAATAGCTGGAGAGATTATGTCCTTCTCTATGCATAATGAGGAAGCATGAATGCTGAATGACTCGAACCGATTCCTTTAAACTGCATGAGATGTTTTGAGCCGTGGTTTTGTTTTTTTTTTTTTTAATTTCCTTTCGGGGAAAAATTGTGTAAATGATCTGGGTAGCCAAATTAGAGTTATCAGATGTTTTACACACCTGTGCCGCGCTGAACCTGTGAACATGCCCGTTAAATAAATAGTCTACGCACACTATTCTACACAACACAGTATTAAGTAAGTATTCTCCACCCCGCCAAACTGTTAGCAAAAACATCCCTCTCGTTTGATGCTCATCGTATTTATTCACAAATAAACCTCACAGCTGCTAGCGAAAAATTAATCTAAGGACTTCAGGCAAATGCAGATAGCAGAATTCACTTACTGACCATTCTAAGTTACAACAGCACTGAATAAAACTGACTTAACGACCATTTTTCACACTTACGACCTTTGCAGCATTCCCCAGGGTTAGGTGACGTGATCGGAATGCAGACGCTTGGCAAACAGGTTCACATTTACGACGGTCGCAGAGTCATGTGATTTCCCCCTTTTGCGATCTTGTGACGAGTAAACGTCGATGGGGAGCCCCGATTTGCTTAACAACCAGCATCACTAACTTAACAAGTGCAGTGATTCACTTAACAAGAAGTGGCAGGGAAGTTCGAAAAATGGGGCCAAACCTCACTTAACGAATGTCTCACTTAGCAACATAAATTGTGATCATAAGGACTGCCTATATCAGTGATGTTTAACCTTTTTGGTGCCGAGAGCCCAAAACGCACACGTGCTTGTGCCAGAACCCCCAAAATGCAATGCGAGCCGGCCCCTGCGCATACGCCCCAGCCCCTTCCCCGTGCCCCGTTTTGGCTTCCAGGTTGGTGCAGGAGGATTTCCAGGCCCAAAATGGGCCGGGAGGGGCCTCACGCGCCCCCCCCATGCTCCATTTTGGGCCTGGAAAGCCTCTTGCACCAACCTGACCCCCTCACACATGCACGTATGCGTCCCCCCCGCATGTGCCCCACGCATGCGTGACAGAGACCTGAAGACCAGCTGACCAGCGGGAGGCGCGTGTGCATGCGCCGTGGAGCTGGGATGGGGCGACGGCTGGCATCACGGACCTTTGTGATGCCAGCTTTGTGAAGGAGCCTTGGTGGAGCAGCAGACTAAAGTGCTGTTAAAGTAGCTGCCAGCTGCCTGCAATTACTGCGAGTTCGAATCTCACCAGGCTCAAGGCTGACTCAGCCTTCCATCCTTCCGAGGTAGGTAAAGTGAGGACCCGGATTGTGGGGGCAATAAACTGACTTTGTATAAAAAAGAACACCGCTTAGCGGGGGCCGAAAGCCCTACGAAGCAGGTATATACAAAAGTATGAAGGCTATTGCTTAACGCATTGTAAGCCGCCCTGAGTCTCCGGAGAAGGGCGGCATATAAATCGAATGAATAAATAAATAAATAAATAAACAAACAAACAAACTCACTCACTCACTCACTCACTCACTCTATGGGACCTTTGCAAAACTGTCTTGGTTTGAGTCTGAAGGACTGTTTTATGTCGAAGTTTCCCGTCCTGTGAAAATAAGATAATGTAATACGGACATTAAAAAGTAGGCAGATAACCACGTTCCACAATCCTTATCTTTGCAAGTTAGGGTTTAAAATAAGCCAGCAATTTCTCTGCAGTATAATCAGCTGATAGTGATACATCCTAGAATATCTTTTCCGTTTCCATAGGAACAGATGGCAAAATGTTTGAATCCTGGAAGCCAAAGTGGAATGCATTTTCAGATGGTCTGGCTTACCAAGTTTTGCATTCCCGAAATGTAAAATAAAAAAAGACGGGCACATCACATAAAACGTATTGCTGTTGATGTTTGTCATCCCTCATGCAACTGGCATATTTATAAGGCGAGCCAGTTATGCATTTCTGGGGGAGGAAAAACAAAAGAGATCCACCCCTAAGGAAGGAGACAGCAATTTGGATCACATCTGCATACTGTAAAGCAATTCATAAAAATGAACTTTAAAACAATTTACTGTATTTTCCTGCGTATAAGACTACTTTCTAACACACAAAAATCTTCTCAAAAGTCGGGGGTCGTCTTATACGCCAGGTCTCATTCTCCTGTAACCAGGCAGACCAGCCCATAAGGCTGTGACGAGCCTTAAATGGCTCTTATACGCCGGAAAATACGGGTACTATTTATGTAGAAAGTTCATTACTGTTCAAGAACTTTAAAAATGGAATTAGAATGCAATACACAGTTGAGCCCAACATTTATATGGGACCCGGGTACTTACGAGACCGCCTTCTGCTGCCGATAGCCTTCCACCGGCCAATACGGTCCCACAGAGAGGGACTCCTCAGGGTGCCGTCGGTCAAGCAATGTCGACTGGTGGCCCCCAGGGGGAGAGCCTTCTCTGTGGGCGCACCTGCCCTCTGGAACGAACTGCCCCCGGAGATACGGAGGATCCCTGATCTACGCACCTTTCGCCGCGCCTTCAAGACGCTATTATTCCAACAAGCGGGACCAGCCTAGATATGATTTTTAATTGGGGTTTATTTTTAATGATTAGGCCAATGGTTTAATACATTTTTTAAAATGTTTTTTAAATTTTGTATTTGGACCTGTTTTATTGTTGGCTGTGCACCGCCCTGAGTCCTTCGGGAGAAGGGCGGTATAGAAATTGAATAAAATCTAAGTCTAAAATCTAAAAATATTGCGAAGTGAGATGTTTGTTAAATGAGTTTTTTGCCCCCATTTTACAACCTTTCTTGCTGCGGTTGTTAAGCAAATCACTGCGGTTGGTAATGCAGTTCTTAAGTGAATCTGGCTTCCCCAGGGACCAGTGGTGGGTTGCCCCCAATTCGGACCAGTTCTATAGAACCAGTAGTAAAACCGGTGGAAGGCTCCGCCCCTCGACCCTGACATCATCAAGAAGCTTTATTGCATGCGCAGAAGTGCGCGTGTGGCCCCATTGTGAACCAGTAGTAAAGTTAAGTAGAACCCACCCCTGCCATCACAAAAGGAGATCACATGACTTGGGACACAGCAACGGTCGTAAGTATGAACCAGTTGCCAAGCGTCTGAATTTTGATCATGGCAGACCATGGGACTGCTATGAAGGCTGTAACTGTGAAAAAATGGTCAGGAGTCATTTTTTTCAGTGCCCTTGTATCATTAAACGGTCGCTAATGAACTTTTGTAAGTTGAGGACTGCCTGTAGAATTAGAATAGAATTTATTTATTGGCCAAGTGAGATGGGACGCACAAGGAATTTGTCTCCAGTGCATAAGCTTCACTGTACATACAAATATAAGCTCTCAGTGTACATACAAATAACAAGATGATAAATCGTAAATTGCAAATCATAAGGTACAATCATAAATACGAAGGATCCCCGACCTCCGCGCCTTCCTGCGTGCTTTGAAGACCCCTTTATTCCATCAAGCTGGGCTGACAGAATAATTTGATTTAATTGGGGCTTTTTAAATGATTTTTAATTTGGGGTTTTAAACAATGGCCAAGGGATTGAATTATTTTAATTGGTTTTTAATTTTTATGTGTTACTGTTTTTAGTATGGCTGTACACCGCCCTGAGTCCTTCGGAGAAGGGCGGTATAGAAATACAATAAATAAAATAATAAAATAAATCATAAGTTATAAAGAACACAATGGTAAATCATAAGATACCAATCGGAAATGGTAATAGGAAAGATAAGAAGAGTAGCAATACAACCCTATTACAAGGATAAATATCCTTAGGTATAAAACAGTGCTGTATTCCTATGGGTGCAAGGAATCGAGCCCATAATTAATTGCGGTTAAGATTTATTTATCTAGCTTTGCCTATAGAACAAGAATCTAGTCAATTAAGATTCAATACTAGTTGTCATTAAATGAGAGTCAATGGAATTCAAAAGAGGTTGGAGTTAGACCACTTGCTGCAACATAACAATTCTAGGCTGATGGCTTGCTTAACTCCCCCCACTCCGCCGCCAGTTCTGTATGGTTTTCAAAAGTTTATAAACATTTATTTCAACGATTAAATATTGTAATAGGTAATATCTGTAAGGTTCCTATTGGTGGAGAGCTAATGTATTTTTATATTTATTTTTACCAGTAAGACCAGCATTAAAGTAAGCTGTTGTGTGTAATATATATATATATATATATATATATATATATGTATGTATGTATGTATGTATGTATGTATGTATGTATGTATGTATATTCAGTTACAAAAATCTCTAATGAGTCACAACGGCCATTGTTAACATCCACGTGTTCACTTTGTAATGTTAAATTGGTTCGAAACATTGGTTGTGATAAAATAGGATCCCTGTTACTGAGAATTAATTAGAATAGTGCTGTTTTTTTAAAATTATATATGAGTTTTTATATTCCCTAGAACCATGATGGCGAACCTATGGCATGCGTGCCACAGGTGGCACACGGAGCCATATCTGTGGGCACGCAAGCATTGCCCTAGCTCAGCTCCAGCAAGCACATGTGTGACAGCCAGCTGGTTTTGGGGCCTACCAGAAGTCAGGAAATGAGCCATTTCCAGCCTCCAGAGGGCCTCTGGGAGGGTGGGGAAGGCCGTTTTCGCCCTCCCCAGGCTCCGAAAAAGCCTCTGGAGCCTGGGGAGGGTGAATAACGGGACTACTGGGCCCACCGATAACCTTTTTGCCGTTGCGTGCCAAAAGTGGGAGTGCGGAGGGGGTCACATGCGCATGCGTGGGGCACTGGGGCATTGGATTATGGGTGTGGGCACGCGCGCGTGCAACCCTCCCGTGCTCCCCCCACTTTGGGCACGCGACGGCAAAAACGTTAGCCATCCCTGCCCTAGAAGAACATGGTCTCTTTTGCCTAAATAAAAAGAGAGAAAACTATCATGAGTTTTAACGACTGTGATTGTACAGTTGGAAAATGTCAAGCTTGACAAATATTGACCTTGGTGATCTCGACACATCTTTATTTGCTGTGAAATTGGTTAAACTTCAGAAAAAAAGTAAATTGCCTGAGGTAAATGAGTGAGGGTGTTTATCGCTCTTCTTTAATTTCGTTTCCCCCACTCCCCCCCCACCCCCTCCAGACTGTATTGGAAAGAGGTAAATATCGCAGGAGAAAAGAAAATCGGAGATGGAAAAAAATATATATCCGCCAGTAGTTTTCGATTGTTTCCATCACTACGTAATTAAATGACTCTTTAGATCTAGGACCCAGCCTCTCTAACCGACTCAATCAAGAGTATGTCAGAAGCGTTACAGAGCGATCCTCCTCCTGAGCTGCGACGCGCAAATATTATCTGAAAGCTGTAAAAATCTCAGTATGTTCATACGTTTCTCTTGTGAAGTGGATCCTAAAACGATTTTAAAAGAATGTAAAAAGGCCAGTCCTTCCACACAAGCTTATAAACCAGGGTTGAATCAACATTAAAAGGCCTGAACTTCAACTCCCAGAATTCCCCAGTCAGCATGAAGTTGAAGTCCAGACATCTTAAAGCTTAGATTGAGAAACCGTTATAAATGTTGGGGTCCTTCGTTCTCTCTGAGCTTGGTGGGGTTTTTTCCTGCAGACGTTTCATTACCAAACTAGATGCGATCATCAGTGCTAACTGACATCCTAGCATCGATCATGTACCTACTTTGGCAAGGAAACATCTGCAAGTAAGCAACCCAGCTCAGCGAGCACCGAGGACCCCACACTTCAACCCTGGTGGGGTGGAGTCAGCCAGCCCTTGGAACAACTGATTCAGCAAATCAGATTAACGTTAACATCCGGTTTGCCTCAACCGGCTGAATCCCACTGCTGGCCTAGAGTCATTACAAATGCCAAGTAAGAGTCAATGGAATTCAATTACATTGAATTCCATTGACTCTTACTTGGCATTTAGGATTAAAATTTAGTTGACTCGATTCTTGTAGGCAAGCCTGAGCGCTAACTCTTCTGAACGGCAACTTAACCTGTGGTCCTGATTCTTTGCACCTGGACCTGTCTGAGCTGCTGTGCCAAAATCTATAAAGATTTCTTTTTTTTCTCCCCCTGGTTTCAACCATAAGCCAATGTCATGGGAAATCCTGTAGTTAATTCTTCATTTAAAATTTCGGACTGACTTCAGTGTCACGACTGAAGATAACCAATACAGAATAAGAACCAATAAGAACTTCTGATGATGATTATGAGGTTATCCATTCGGTCGTGTCCCGACTTCTTGTACTACTTCTGTGAGTTGTTCTATGCCAGTGATGGCTAACCTTTTTGCCATTGCGTGCCAAGAGCGGGGAGAGCGTGGTGAGGTCACATGCACATGTGCCCACATGCATAATTCTATGCGCCCCGCCCCCCCCCATGATCCCCCCCATTTTTGGCATGTGATGGGCCCGATAGACCTGTTTTTTGCTCTCCCCAGGCTCCAGAGCCTTTCTAGGAGTCTGGGGAGGGCAAAAACGGCCTCTCCCCCAGAGGCCCTCCAGAAGCCGGAAACAGTGTGTTTCCTGACTTCGGTGGGAAACAGAAGGCCTGAAAATCAGCTGGGTGACGCACGCATACGTGCCGGAGCTGAGCTTGCGTGCCCACCGATATGGCTCTGCGTACCACCTGTGGCACCCGTGCCATAGGTTTGCCATCACGTTTCTTTGCTCTGTCTGGTGCCAACTTTGATGATGTCCAGCCAGCATATTCTTTGATGGCCTGTTCTCCTTTTACCTCTAACTCCTGCCAACGGTAATTGCTTTCTCCAGTGAATTCCCCTGCATGACATAGCCAAAATAAGTGAGATGCAGTTTTGGGATCATTTTGTGAAATTCTACAGCTTCATAGTTGCTTTCTAAATAGATAATACTGTTTTCTTTTGCCCACGTTTCTTCATCAGCTGATCCTTCAACCATCTTAACTTTATGCTGATGCTTTTTCAAGATTTTTTGTAGGCCTCATGAAAAAGACCAGGTGGTACAAACTGTAAAGACAGAATAATATTTGAATTATACTGTGTTTCCGCAAAAATAAGAATGGTCTTATATTAATTTTTGCTCCAAAAGATCCATTAGGGCTTATTTTTCAGTGAGGTCTTATTTTATTTATTTTTATTTATTTTTATTATTAAAATTTGTATGCCGCCCTTCTCCCTTGGGACTCAGCAGCTCACATGGTAAAAACAGACAACAATACAACTAAAACAGTCCAATTTATACAATTCCCGATTATAAAACCCTGTAACCGGTCATGGGATTTGGTGGAACAGCCATGTCTTCAAACCAGTACGAAAGGTGCGGAGATCTGGAGCTATTCGGAGCTCAGTGGGTAGCCCGTTCCAGAGGGTCGGTGTGGCCACAGAGAACACCCTCATCCTGGGGGCCGCCAGCCGACATTGTCTGGCCGACGGCACCCAGAGGACGGCAGCTCTATGAGACCACACAGGGCGGTGGGAGGCCGGCAGAAGGTGGTCCTGCAAGTACCTTGGGCCCATGCCATGAAGGGCTTTATAGGTAAGCACCAGCACCTTGAAGTGGATCCGGAAGGCCACCGGTAGCCAGTGCGGCTTGCGCAGAAGAGGTATAGCCCGGGAGTAGCGGGAAGCTCCCGTAACAACCCGTGCGGCTGCATTCTGGACTAACTGGAGCCTCCGGGTGCACCCCCAGGGCAGCCTCATGTAGAGGGCATTGCAGTAGTCCAACCGAGAGACAATGAGAGCTTGAGTGACTGTGCGAAGGGCATCTCTGTGCGAAGGGCATTTTGGGGGAAATGCGATACCAGATGCACCCATCTGGCTGACAAACTTAACTGGCACTTATTTTTGGGGTAGGGCTTATATTACAAGCATCCTGAAAATATCATGCTAGGGCTAATTTTCTGGTTGTGTCTTATTTTTGGGGAAACAAGGTAGTGGGTAGCATTCCTGCTGGTAGTAATGATAAGGTTTATCAGATCGCTTATAACCCTAGGTGAGAGTAATGGGACATACTATTTTTTAATGGGAATTGGGTGAGAGGGTTAATAAGAGGGAATTACGGATAGGAATGGAGGTAGTCCTTGACTTACGACACAACTGAGCCCAAAAATTATGTTGTTAAGTGAAACATTTGTTAAGTGAGTTTTGCCCCGTTTTACAGCCTTTCAAGCCCCAGTTGTTAAGTGAATCATTGCAGTTGTTAAATTAGCAACCCGACTGTTAATTGAATCTGGCTCCCCATTGACTTTACTGGTCAGACAGTCATGAAAGTGGTTCAGATGACCTCTGGACACTGCAACCGTCATAAATACGAGTCTGTTGCGAAATATCTGAATGTTGATCAGGTGACCACGGGGATGCTGAAAAGTCATAAGTGTGAGCAACAGTCATAAGCAGAGGTGGTTTTCAGCAGGTTCTGACCAGTTCTGGAGAACCGGTAGCAGAAATTTTGAGTAGTTCAGAGAACCAGTAGTAAAAATTCTGATTGGCCACGCCCCCATCTATTCTCTGCCTCCCGAGTCCCAGCTGATCGTGAGGAAATGGGGATTTTGCAGTAACCTTCCCCTGGATTGGGGATGGAATGGAGATTTTATAGTATCCTTACTCTGGAGTGAGGTGGGAATGGTGATTTTACAGTATCCTTCCCCTGCCACGCCCACCAAGCCATGCCACACCCACCAAGCCACGGCCACAAAACTGGTAGTAAAAAAATTTGAAACCCACCACTGGTCATAAATCACTTTTTCTTCAGTCGGTTATAACTTTGAACAGTCACTAAATGAAGTGTTGTAAGTCGAGGACTATCTGTATAAGATCTTGGACATTAGCAACAGCTGAGTATCTATCTGACAACTTCATACTTGTAAAGGTGCAGTATGTTTTATAACGAAAATGAAGTGGTTATTTTTTTTTCTTGGTGGATTTACTCAAAGTACAAGCTCTGCATTTCGCATGGAACATTTTTTTCCCCTCGTGACCACCGAATGCAATGGAGTTTTTACAAAAACACTGGTGCCTCCTGCAGTGAAGACTCCCTGAGAGATTTGAAAGACCTTCGGTTTGTCAGACTCCCATTTTGGTTACCATAGTAAATATAGATCGGAACAAGGAGGCGTCTCAAATTCAGATTCCAGTTGATTCCATTTTGTGGAACGACGGCTTGTGAACAAAATGGCACCATGTAGATAGAGGAAACACGTCTGTAGTTTCTTTGACGTTGACTACTGTTGAGACAAGCCAGGGGTGAGATACAGCAGGTTCTGACAGGTTCTGGAGAACCAGTAGCAGAAATTTTGAGTAGTTTGGAGAACCGGTAGTAAAAATTCTGACTGGCCTCGCCTCCGTCTATTCTCTGCCTCCCGAGTCCCAGCTGATGGGGAGGAATGAGGATTTTGCAGTAATCTTCTCTGTGAATGAATTCTGCTGGGGTGAAATCCAACAGGTTCTGACAGGTTCTGGAGAACCTGTAGCGGAAATTTTGAGCAGTTCAGAGAACCGGTAAATACCACCTCTGGCTGGCCCCAGAGTGGGGTGCGAATGGAGGTTTTGCAATATCCTTCTCCCAGGAATGGGGATTTTGCAGTATCCTTCTCCTGGAATGGGGTGGGAATGGAGATTTTGCAGTATCCTTCCCTGGAGTGGGGTGGGAATGGAGATTTTGCAGTATCCTTCCCTGGAGTGGGGTGGGAATGGAGATACTGCAGTAACCTTTCCCTGCCATGCCCACCAAGCCACGCCCACAAAACCAGTAGTAAACAACATCAGATTTCACCACTGAGACAAGCTACTGAAGATGGCAGGTCGGTCTGCATTTGAAATGCAAAGGCGGTGAAGTGGTTGTTTTGTTTCTCCAATCTACAGATCTGCACATATATGGTTGCAGACAGTGGTGGTATTTAGCCGGTTCAAACTGGTTCAGGTGAATCGGTGGTGGTGACCGCGGATGGGCCTGCCCACTCACCTATTTAGCCACATTTTCTAAGCCATGTGCATACATGCAAGCCATGCGCAAGCAAAGCGCATACACAGAAGGCTGGGTAAAGAACCAGAGGTAAAAATATGTGAAACCCACCTCTGGCTTCAGAGTGATACATTTTCTGATAAACTTTGGGCTTTTTTCTTTGTTCTTGTTTCTTGTTTTCATTTGTTTTCAAATGAAACAATGCTGGGCAGGGATGCTGCCAATTAAGAAAAAAATATTATGATAATCCCTAGCATAATATTTTTCTTATTGGCGATGTCAAAGAAAACGTGCATATATCTATTTTTGTCACTTTTAAGGTGTTTTGTCATTCCCTTTTCCTTTTATTTTAGTTTGTATTTTAATGTCCAACGTTCAAATTTAATGTATTATAAAAAAAAAAAAGAGAGGAAAACAGAAAAATATTACAATAATCCATCCAAAATATGTACTTGTCAGAAATGTTCAGGAAATTATTCCAAAATGCCTGTGTTTTAATTTGATTCATTTAATGAAGGATCCTTGGTGCTCTCTAAGCTTGGTTGTTTTCTTGCTGATGTTTTGTTACCCAAACTAGGTATCTAGTCTTTTTTCAATTTTTATTGATTTATAGCTGTGATGGCAAACCCACGGTGAGACCAGAAGTTGGCAGACGGGCCGTTTTCGGCCTCCGGGGGGCCTCTGGGGGAGTGAGAAGGCCTTTTTCACCCTCCCCAGACTTCTAGAAAGGCTCTGGAGGCTGGGGAGAGCAAAAAACGGGCCTTCCGGTCCCACCGGAAGTTGGCAAACAGGCCATTTCTGGCTTCCGGAAGGACTCTGGGAGGATGGGGAAGGCCGTTTTTGCCCTCCCCAGACTCCTAGAAAGGCTCTGGAGGCTGGGGAGAGCAAAAAATGGGCCTCCCATGCCATCACGTGCCAGGAGCGAGGGAGTCCTCCCCCCACAACTCCTGGCATGCAATGGCAAAAATGTTAGCCATCATTGGTTTATAGTATAAAATAGAAAAGCAAATAGTGGGAAAAATACGGGAGGGAAAGGAGAAGGGAGAAGTTTAGAAAAGAAGGGAAAAAGGAAAAAAATAGCTATTGATTTCCAGCTCCCTTTGGTGCAGTAGAATAAAACAGTAATATCAAACCTCAACTTTTTTACTTTTACATAATAGTATAAACTAGCCATTTCTATAACAACTGATCTATCTAATTGGTAAAACCCAAAATCAAAATTTGATTTTTCCCCACCACCACCACCACAAGCACGAAGTCCAGAAGCGGTTTCCAAGTAGAAACAAAAGTAATCGTGTTTTTTTCTTCGATCAAAGCAGTCGATTTGGCCATCTCTGCTAACTCCATCCATTTTTGCAGCCGTTCATCCATTGTGAGGATCAAAACGGCCTTCCATTTTTGGGCATAAAGTAAAATTGCTGCCATCAACATATATAACATCAAAGTTCCCCATTTTTTCCCCAAGTTTTTCCACTAAACCCAAAAGAAAAGTTTCTGGTCTTGTCTTTACATTCACTTTAAGAATTTTCTGTATTAGAATATGAGTCCTACTTCAATATTTCTTTGCTTTATCACATATCCATCATAAAAGATAAACAGGTTCCTTCTTAACGTTTACATTTCCAGCATTTATTTGAAATTCTTTTGCAAACACTTCTTTTTACATGTCCAACACATCTTCATCCTCTTATTTTTTTCCCAAAACAACAACCCTGTGAGGTGTGTTGGGCTGAGAGAGGGCTGATTGGCCCAAAGTCACCCAGCTGACTTTCATGGCTATGGCAGAACTAGAACTCCCGGTCTCCTAGTGATTGATTGGCCCAAAGTCACCCAGCTGGCTTTCATGGCTATGGCAGAACTAGAACTCCCGGTCTCCTAGTGATTGGCCCA
Organism: Masticophis lateralis; assembly: GCA_030761175.1. Classification (NCBI taxonomy): domain Eukaryota; kingdom Metazoa; phylum Chordata; class Lepidosauria; order Squamata; family Colubridae; genus Masticophis; species Masticophis lateralis. The sequence continues at coordinate 87,906,775 of JAUDYJ010000006.1, read as the reverse complement.
AAGTCACCCAGCTGGTTTTAATGGCTATGGAGGAATTAGAATTCCTCGTTTCCTGGTGATTGGCCTAAAGTCACCCAGCTGGCTTTAATGGGTAAGGCAGAACTAGAACTCATGGTCTCCCGCTTTCTAGCCTGGTGCCTTGACTATTAGACCAAACTGGCTTTGTATCTCCAACCTATTCCACAGCTATATGAAATACGCCCAATGTTTTTGTTGACTAAGACAAAAACGATTAGACATTTACCGATAAATTAGGGCTTGGATATTATTTCACTGGGGTTTAGAAATTACAATAGAAGAAAAATGGGAACAGGCACTTTTGAAATTGTTTCCCCCCCCACATCCCTGTTGTTCTTATTGTGCTGGTGCAGCAGTGTACCACACAATTTAATTAGGTTTCTCGTTGTTGCTACAAACATTTTTTAAAATAGAAACGGAGAGGCGAAGCCAGCAACTGTTGCAAGTAAGGACTGCAGCTACCTGTCACGACAAGGGGCTTTCAAATGAAAAGGAATAATCATGGACTGTTTTAAAAAAACAATCCTGGTTGCCCGATTAACAGTGTCTACAGAGAGAGAGAGAGAAGGATTGAGAGAGAGAGAGAGAGAGAGAGAAAGATTGAGAGATAAAAAGAAAGCTTTGAGAGAGAAAGAGAGAGATTGAGAGAGAGATTGAGAGAAAGAAAGAGTGAGAAAGAGATTGGGAGATTGAGAGAAAGTGAAAGAGAGAGAGAGAGAGAGAAAGAGTGATTGAGAAAAAGAAAGGTTGAGAGAGAAAAAGAGACTGGGAGAGAGAGAGAGATTGGGAGAGAGAAAGAGTTTGAGAAAGAGAGAGAGATTGAGAGAGAGTGAGGGAAAAAGACATAGAGATTGAGAAAGAGATTGAGAGAGTGAGAGAGAGAGAGAGACTGGGAGAGAGAAAGAAATTGAGAAAGAGAAAGAGAGAGAAAGACATAGAGATTGAGAGAAAGAGAGATTGAGAAGAAATTGAGAATGAGAGAGAGATTGAGAGAGAGAAAGAAATTGAGAATGAGAGAGATTGAGAGAGAGAGAGAGAGAGAAAGAGATTGGCCTTAATTTAACAATCGCAGCAGTTCACTTAAGTGTGGCAAGAAAGGTCGTAAAATGGTGGCAAAACTCACTTAACCGTCTTGCTTAGCAACCGTGATTTTGGTCTCAGTTGTAGTCATAAGTCGAGGACTGTTGTGGCCCGTACGCAGCCTGTGCAGCTGGCGCCCGAGTCAGACAATGAGGAGGCTGGAGAAGATGTGGTGCCAGAGGTGGGGACTCAGCCAGGGCCTTCAGAACCTCCGGAAGCTTCCATGGGTGAAGAGGAAGAAGAGGAGGAGCCTCTTCTCGATGCACGGGTGTGCAGAGCTGCCAAAAGGCAGGAGTGACGCTTCAGGAGGAGGTCTCCTCGAGAGTAAGGCTTGGGGCTAATTGGCCACTCCCTTAGCCTATTTAAGGAGGAACGCCGACTGAAGCAATTTGCAGGGAACAACTTCATTCCTTCATGCCTAGATCTTAGTTCTTTGCAAATTGTTTCTGGGCTTTCTGCCAACCATAGTAAGATTAATATTATTTATTCCCTGGATTCTTGTAGGCTGTTAAGAAAGTTAATTAACAGCCTTTGTTTGGGGGAAAAAACCTTATTTAATTTAATAAAAGTAAGGTTTGTACAAACTTTGGGTGTGTGGCGTTCTTTGGGGTCCGTAGCTGGGGCAGAACAAGGACTACATGTCAGGGGAGATGGTAGTCAGTTTTATTATCTATGAAATGTAGCATGTTGCAAATTGGACTTAAATAATTCAGTATTTTCACAAGCCATGGCAACATTTCCTTTGTCCCCAAGACTGAGTCGATTCTTCATTCATTATTAGAAATAATCTAAAGAACATTGGGTCATCTTTCCGGTCGTAGAAAGAAGTTATCTTTCTTTACCAGACTCCAATTATAAAAGTCCAACACTAGTTCACAATTAATCCCTTTTTAAAGGTCATTGTAGCACATTTAAATAAAGCATGAACATTCAGAGATCTGATTGAAGCATGCCCTTCCATCGGGCCTTTCGGTCACAGAATAATGATAAAAATAATGTCTGCAAAGAAAGGTCCAAGATTTGGTCTCTGGCACCATGAATTAAATAATCTGAAGTAAATTTGTTACACTACCCCACTGTTTAATAGAAAAACAGAATCACAGAGTCGGAAGGGACCTTGGAGGTCATCTAGTCCAACCCTCTGGTCAAGCGGGAGATCTTACGGCTTACTCCATTTCAGACAAAGTGTTGTCCAATCTCTTTTTAAAAACCTCCAATGTTGGAGCACCCACAATTTCTAGAGGCAAGTCGTTCCACCGATTTGTCGTTCTAACTGGCAGGAAATTTCCAATTGAAGTTCACAAGTCCATATGCTGGATGGGGAGTTCTGGGAGTTGAAGTTCATAAATCCATATGCTGGCTGAGGAATTCTGGAAGTTGAAGTCCATATGCTTGTTGAGGAACTCTGGGAGTTGAAGTCCACAAGTCTACATGCTGGCTGAGGCATTCTGGGAGTTGAAGTCCACAAGTCTACATGCTGGCTGAGGCATTCTGGGAGTTGAAGTCCACAAGTCTACATTTTGGCTGAGGAATTCTGGAAGTTGAAGTCCATAAGTCTACATGATGGTTGAGGAATTCTGGGAGTTGAAGTCCATAAGTCTACATGATGGTTGAGAAATTCTGGAAGTTGAAGTCTACAAATCTAAATGATGGTTGAGGAATTGTGGGAGTTGAAGTCTACATGATAGTTGAGGAATTCTGGGAGTTGAAGTCCACAAGTCTACATTCTGGCTGAGGAATTCTGGAAGTTGAAGTCCATAAGTCTATATGATGGTTGAGGAATTCTGGGAGTTGAAGTCCATAAGTCTACATAATGGTTGAGAAATTCTGGAAGTTGAAGTCTACAAATCTAAATGATGGTTGAGGAATTGTGGGAGTTGAAGTCTACATGATAGTTGAGGAATTCTGGGAGTTGAAGTCCACAAGTCTACATTATGGCTGAGGAATTCTGGAAGTTGAAGTCCATAAGTCTACATGATGGTTGAGGAATTCTGGGAGTTGAAGTCCACAAGTCTAAATGATGGTTGAGGAATTCTGAGAGTTGAAGTCCACAAGTCTACATGATGATTGAGGAAGTCTGGGAGTTGAAGTCCACAAGTCTAAATGATGGTTGAGGAATTCTGGGAGTTGAAGTCCACAAGTCTGCATGATGGCTGAGGAATTCCGGGAGTTGAAGTCCACAAATCTAAAAGTGGCTAAATGTGGACGGCTCTGGTTTAGCCTTAAAACCCTGTTTAACTTCCACAGCCAACCAGGTTCTTCCTCCTCCTTGAGATGTTATATAAATCATGTAATCTAAATACACGATGAGCATTCATCCTTTTGGCAACACATTATTTTAAGTGTAATGAGGTTCTCCATCCAACTCCATCCAAGCATTTATGTCACTTTTGATAAAAAGTGAAGAGGCATGGTTTTAGGTGTCTGAAGGGAGTAGGTGTCAGTGACTCAGAAATATAAAATTAGAATGGAGGATTTAGTGAGTGGATAATCGGCCATCCGCAATTTTTGATCCAGACTTTCCCAGGCAGGTTTACAAATATCAAGTTTATCCTCGCTTAAACATAGTTAAATCTTATATATTTTATTTATTTATTTATTTATATCCTGCCTTCCTTATTTTATGATTAAGGTGGGACTAGAACTCACACTCTCCTGGTGATTGGCCCAAAGTCACCCAGCGGGCTTTCATGGCAGAGGTGGGACTAGAACTCACAAACTCCTGGTGATTGCCCAAAATCACCGAGTTGGCTTTCATGACTAAGACAGGACTAGAACTCACAACCTCCTGGTGATCGGCCCAAAGTCACCCAGGTGGCTTTCATGACTAAGGAGGGACTATAACTCACAGTCTCCTAGTGATTGGTCCAAAGTCACTCAGCCAGCTTTCATGGCTAAGGTGGGACTAGAATTCAAGATCGCCTAGTGATTGGTCCAAAGACACCCAGACAGCTTTCATGGCTAAGACAGGACTAGAATTCACCATCTCCCAATTTCTCACCTTAACCACTGGATCAAACTGGCTTTATAGTTTGATTATAATTAAAACAAAGCTAAAGAACTAATTATTTCTCTCAACCGAACTACAGTCTGTCTCCTTTTATTCAGGGCTGCAGTTTCTTTGAGAAATTTCGTTGCGTAACGTTGACATGTCTGTTTTTGTTTTCATTTTATTTTTTTTTTCTAATCTTACGGTTCCTCTCCAAGTTAATAAGCTTCCCTTAAAAGAAAAAAAAATTGCTGATGGAGTAACCAGCTAGAAGATGTTTACTTTGGAGAGCACTGACGTGTAGATTTTAGAAATAAAAATTACAGGCACCATTCTTTTCAAAACGCCAGTAATATCTATTTATAGACCGAGGCATAAACTTCTCGCCTTTGGTTTATTCATGAAGACACGTTTTGTGTAATCATCCTAGCATTGCACCAAATAAAAAAATTAAATATGCAGCTGCATAATCAATGGAATGAAATGTTGATTAACACTCCTCACCCCAATCTTGAGGAGAAATATAATTAATAGTGTGTTTGTATCCGAGAAGATACGTGAATAGGTCTGTCCGTTCTGAGTCATTTATATCATAAACTTTCCATTCAAAGCCTTATAAATACAACAAGCATCTTATTCAGGCGTGGGCTACAAAAATTTTAGCCAGGGGTTCTCTGCCCGGTTGCTGGGTGGGCGTGACCATGGTGGGCGTGGCCTAGTTGGCCTTCTGTGATGGCGTAGTAGTATAGTAGTATATAGTAGTAATACAGTAGTATAGTATAGCCCTGTGATGGTGAACCTATGGCAGGTGTGCCACAGGTGACACTCAGCGCCCTCTCTGTGGACATGCAAGCCATCGCCTCAGTTCAGCTCCGATGCGCATGCGCCTCCCACCAGCCAGGTGGTCTTTTGCCGCTCAGGTGGGGGGGCTGGGCACGTGCGGGGGGCATGCACACATGTGCGGGAGCAGGGCACGTGCAGGGCAGTGCACACATGCGAAGGGGGGCACGTGGGGGCGGGGACATGCATGGGGCACGCGTGTGCATTGTTATTTTGATGGCCTGGGCATGCACTGTGGGCACTCGGTCCGGAAAAGGTTAGCCATCACTGGTATAACCTTTATTGTCATTGTACATCATATATCATATACGGACGCAGTGGCTGAGTGGCTAAGACGCTGAGCTTGTCGATCGAAAGTTCAGCAGTTCTAATCCCCAGTGCCGCGTAACGGGGTGAGCTCCCATGACTTGTCCCAGCTCCTGCCAACCTAGCAGTTCGAAAGCAGGTAAAAATACAAGTAGAAAAATAGGGACCACCTTTGGTAGGAAGGGAACAGCATTCCGTGTGCCTTTGGCATTGAGTCATGCCGGCCACATGACCGCGGAGACATCTTCGGACAGCGCTGGCTCTTCAGCTTTGAAACGGAGCTGAGCAACGCCCTCTAGAGTCGGGAACGACTGGCACGTACGTGCGAGGGGAACCTTTACCTTTTTACCTCATATATACAACAAAATTTGGTATTTTTGCCTGTGTTTCCACTACTCAGCCATTCTGGGTATTTCTCATGTTGCCGAGAAGACCGACATTTTTTTAACAGCTGTTCCCTTTTTGATAAGATACACGTTGCACGAAATAATTTTTTCCCCCTGTTTGTGCGCGTTGTTGTTGACGGTTTGATTCTTAGCAGGTTCTAAGCTAATGAAATTTAACCCAGCTACGAATACATACACAACATTAATCAAGAATATCTACCGCAGCACAATCCAAATTGCGGCCTGGAGAACCTGGAAGAACCATGACAGAAATTTGTCTTCCCTTGGGTTGATAATCCGATTATTTTCCCTTCTCCTACACATAATCACTTTAATTTCTATAGGTTCTCCGTCTCGTTCATTACTTTCTGGATAATCGCAGAATCGGAGCGGGAGGGCGTTCTCTGAAATTTATGCCGCAAACCTAGGATTGCGCTTTTTGGATCCTACATTAAATTATTACGGCTTGATTGTTCTGATGATTAATGCAAATGAGAAATTAGTCTGTGGGGGTTTCCTTCCCCCAAGCAAGAGTGGGGCAGTGGGGGCAATTGGCCTGCTTTAATACTTTAACTGTTTAACGGAATAGATCAAGCGTTTTGAAGACTTTTTTCCAACAGGTAGTTGGGTGGACTTCAAAAATTTTAGCAAGGGGTGCTCTGCCCGGTTGCTGGGTGGGCGTGACCATGGTGGGCGTGGCCTAGTTGGCCTTCTGCATCACGGGGGGACATTTTTGCCCTCCCCGGGCTCCGGAGGCTTTTCTTGAGTCTCCAGGAGGGCGAAAACTTTCTGAACTTCTGGTAGGCCTGTTTTTCCCCTCCCCGAGCCTCTGTGCGTGCCGTTCACTTCCCCGCATCCAAAACAGGCCGCGTAGGGACTCCTGGGAGGGGAGCGACAGGGTTGGCGAGGCCAACCAGGAGTGGGATTTGGAAGCAGGAGGAAGAGGGGCTGGAGAAGGAGGAGAGGGGAGGAGGAGCAGGAGCAAGAGGAGGGGGAGGGGAGGGGGAGGGGGGAGGAGCAGGAGGAAGAGGAGGGGAGGGAGAAGGAGCAGGGGGAGGAGCAGGAGGAAGAGGAGGAGGAGGGGAGGAGGAGCAGGAGGAAGAGGAAGAGGAGGAGGGGAGGGAGGGAGAAGGAGCAGGGGGGAGGAGCAGGAGGAAGAGGAGGAGAGGGAAGAGCAGGATAAAGGGGAGGAGAGGAGGGGAGAGGTGGAGCAGGAAGAGGAGGGGGAGAGGAGGAAGAGGAGCAGAAGAAAGGGGACGGAGGAGAAAAGGGAGGAGGAGCAGGGGAGGAGGAGCAGAAGGAAGGAGGAGGGGGAGCAGGAGCTGGAGCAGGAGGCAGAAGAGAAGGAGGGGAAGGAGGAGGAGACTGTGGAATATTACATTTCATTGCCCTAGGAGGTAACATCATCATTGCTAGAAGTGGGGGGCAGGGTTTTGCAGAGCGGAGGAAGAGGAGGTGGTGCCATCTGAATCCAAAATGCAGAACAATAATAAGACTACATTTTGCAAAACAGGGTAAAGGCCAAAAAAAATGCAAATGATATTTCGGTATCACTTTTATCGTTGCCTCCTAATCAAATCTAAATACCCAGTTCTCATTTGTAACTGTTTTCTTCAGATAAAGGGCTGTATTATACCTAATATTTGGCTTCTTGACCACACATGAAATCCGTCATTTTAACGTAAGGATCTAGAAGCTGTTCATCTAATCTGTAATCCAGGATTCTGATCTCTCTCTCTTTTTTCATATAGTTGACATTCAAATTACAAATAGAAAAAAAGCAGCTTAAATTTTTTTTTCTTTCCCTTTCTCTTCCTAGCTGGCCAGAACGTCTGGGGCTTTATAGCATATCCATATTATACAAATGATGTTGTAGATTGAAGCAAAGGATCCGTGTGATTACACAAATTGGGCATTTATGTAAAACAAATTACATATGTTCAAATGTTCAGACACATCCTTCTTCCTGTCGTTTCATAAAATGAAGGCTTACCGTACAGAGAGCTGCAACACAATGTGACTTATGCAGCGTCTGCCCACATGTCTTACTTACATACTACAGCCTGAGAATACTAAACATGGGTTGAAAATAAACTGGTGCCAAAAAAAAAAAAAAAAAGAATATCAAGTATTTTGGACAGGAGCAATTGCTTACAAAACTAATATAAAAGATTAAAGGTAAAAGTTCCCCTCGCACATATGTGCTAGTCGTTCCTGACTCTAGGGGGCGGTGCTCATTTCCGTTTCAAAGCCGGAGAGCCAGCGCTGTGCGAAGACGTCTCCATGGTCATGTGGCTGGCATGACTCAATGCCGAAGGCGCATGGAACGCTGTTCCCTTCCCACCAAAGATGGTCCCTATTTTTCTACTTGCATTTTTTTACCTGCTTTCGAACTGCTAGGTTAGCAGAAGCTGGGACAAGGAACGGGAGCTCACCCCGTTATGCGGCACTCGGGATTTGAACTGCTGAACGGCCGACCTTTCAAGCGTCTTAGCCCCTGAGCCACCGCGTCCTCTCATGAGGGGGGTTACACACAATATAAAACAAAACCGATTAATCAGAGCAGGAAACAAAACTTTGGGTGAGCTCGGAAAAATTGCAGCACCATCGACACTGGAGGTAAACATCTCGTGCTAAAAGTCGATTCATTTATTTCTCGATTCTCGTTTTTTTTCCCCTCTGTTCTAGAATCCTACTCAAGAAGGAACCGCTCTTCAAGTTTTCTACAATCTCGGAACATTAAAAGTTACAATCGCGAATGTTATGGAGGGATATTGCACAGCCTTGGAGGAGAACGTGAGCTGCGCTTTGGATTTTAAAGTTTTGACTCAACCTTCTCAAGCAGCTAGAGGTACCATGCGTTGTTGTTATTTTTCTCTATTGGACAAAACAATGCTTTGTAATTTGATATATTCCCCATAAATGGGGCATCATACAGGTACTGTGTTTTCCTGAAAATAAGACTGGGTCTTATATTAATTTTTATATAAGAAGGCTTATATTAAAAGAAGGAGCCTGGATAGCTCAGCAGACTAAAGCCTGTTATTAACATTCAGCTGTCTGCAATTACTGTAAGATCGAATCTCACCAGGCTCAAGGTTGACTCAGCCTCCCATCCTTTCTAAGGTAGGTAAATTGAGGACCCAGTTTGTGGGGGCAATAAGCTGATTTTGTATAAAATATACAAAGTATATAAAATATACAAAGTCAGCTTATTGCCCCCACAAACTGGGTCCTCAATTTACCTATCTTAGAAAGGATGGAAGGCTGAGTCAATAAAATATACAAAAGTATGTAGGCTATTGCTTGGCGCATTGTAAGCCGCCCTTAGTCTCCGGAGAAGGGCGGCATATAAATCTAATTTTTTTTTAAAAAAAAAATTTTTTTTGCTCCATAAGACGCTTATTTTCTGGTTAGGTCTTATTTTGGGGGAAATACGGTACTCAGTGCATCCATCCGGCTGACAATCTTAACTGGGGCTTATTTTGGGGGGTTAAGGCTTATATTACGAGCATCCTGAAAGATCATGCTAGGACTTATTTTCCGATTGGATCTTATTTTCGGGGAAACAGGATAGTCTTGGACTTAAAACCATTCGTTTCGCGACAAAAGTTAGAACAGCTCCGAAAAAAACAGAACACAGAAGATAGAATATCAGAGTTGGAAGTGATGGAGGTTTTCCATCATCAGGGGTCACGTTTGTCCCAAAGGTGCTTTTTCGGGAGGCAACTGGACTTTTTGGTTTCTTTCTTTGAAGATGTTTTGCTTCTCATCCAAGACGCTTCATCAGCTCGGACTGGATTGATATGCAGCTGTCTGCAAGGGACACAGACTCATCCCCATCCCGTCCGAGCTGAAGAAGCGTCTTGGATGAGAAGCGAAATGTCTCCAAAGAAAAAACAGAGAGCCCAGCTGCCTCTTGAAAAAGAATCTTTAGGACGATTGAAGGGACCTTGGAGGTCTTCTAGTCCAACCCCCAGCTCAAACAAGAGACCCCATACCAGTGGTGGCTAACCTGTTTGTCGCTGCGTGCCAAAAGCGACCATAACAGCACACCCACTCGCCCGCACCCATAATGCAATGCGCGTGCATCCCCCCCATGAATGCGCGTGTGACCCCCTGTGCTCCCCCCAATCCCCATGTATGCATGTGTGACCCCCCCCCAGCATGCATCCTGTCCCTCCTCGCCCTGTTTTGGCTTCCAGGTTGGTGCAGGCAAGATGCCCTGCCCTGTTTGGGGCCTGGAAGGCCTCCTGCACCAACCTGGAAGCCAAAATGGGGCTCGGAGGGGCCGTGCACGCCCCCCGTGCTCCATTTTGGGCTGGAAAGCTTTCTGCAACAACCTGGAAGCCAAAACGGGGCAAAGGGGTGCCACGCGAGGCCCCAAAATGCAATGCGAGCACCTCCCGCGCAGGCACCCTGCACAGGTACGTGCATGTCTCCCGCATGTCTCCTGCCCCCTGCGCATGCACAGCATAGACACGAAGACTAGCTCACCGGCAGGAGGCATGCACCAGGGGTGAGTTCTAAAAATGTTTACTACCGGTTTTGTGGGCATGGCTTATTTTGTGGGCATGGCTTGGTGGAGGGTAATGTGACCTGGTGGGCGTGGCCAACTTTTTTTTTTTTTTTTTTTACTTTTTACTTTTAAAAGCATTTTTTTCTACAACCTTAAAAAGTTGCAGAAAAAAAATGCTTTTAGAAGCCTCTGACGATCAGGCAAACTCAGCTGGGATCGTCAGAGGCTTTTAAAGGCAATTTTTTTTTCTACAACCTCTTCCACCGAAGAGGTTGCAGAAAAAAATGCTTTTAAAAGCCTCTGACGATCCCAGCTGAGCAGCGCGATCATCAGAAGCTTTTTTTTTTTACTTTTAAAAGCATTTTTTTCTACAACCTTAAGAGGTTGCAGAAAAAAATGCTTTTAAAAGTAAAAACCAAAAAAAGAAAAAAAGACTCTGATGAGGTGGGAGAGCTAAGCAAGTGGCAACCAGGCCGGGGACCGGTTCGCGGGCGTGGCCAGCCAATGTTATTACCGGTTCTCTGAACTACTACAAATTTTTACTACCAGTTCTTGCAAACCGGTGCGAGCCGGGAGCAACCCACCACTGGTGTGCACGTGTGCGCTGTGGAGCTGGGCTGGGGTGACAATGGTTTCCATCCATTGTTTCTTGTCTTGGCTTCAGATGCTTTGGAGATCAGGTTGACCTATTCTCCAAATAGACCAAATATCCTCCAAATGAGACCGTTGCCAAGCATCTGAATTTTGATCACATGACCATGGGGGCGATGCAGCAATGCTCGTAAGTGTGAAAACCAGCCATAAGTCACTTCTTTCACTGTCGTCATAATTTCGAACGGTCACTGAATGAACCGTCGTAAGTGGAGGACGACCTGGGCGTAATATTTCAGCGCCATTCCTTCATTCTTTCCAGATTTCAAGTCACATTCACCAGGATAGTAATTAAAAAAAGGTTGAAATGCGGTTCGTTTTGAGTTTGTTTTGCTGGGGTTTTGATCGGGACCTCTAATTTTAGCTGATAGGATATCCTACATTATGGAGAATACATTATACCTAAACGGCTTGTAATCTTAGCCTTTAATCTGACGTAAAATATTGATGAAGAAAAAGAGAAATTACCCACTGCGGAGCTTTGGCATTTTTATTGCAAAAGCCGTTAAATGCAATTTCACGCTGAATTATTAATACAGGTAAAGGTTCTTATAATTTTAACCAGAATTTATTACTGCGTAGTGAAATTGGTGTCAGTGGGGACTTAACTTATCTTAGACCAGTGATGGCTAACCTTTTTGCCATCGCGTGCCGGGGGGGGGGCATGCCTGCCCACACCCATAATTCACCCCCACGTATGTGCACATGACCCCCCCCCCTGTTCCCCCCACTCCTGGCATGCGATGGCACGTTAGGCATGTTTTTCGCTCTCCCCAGCCTCCAGAGCCTTTGTAGGAGCCTGGGGAGGGCAAAAACGGCCTTCCCTGCTCCCCGGAGGTCCTCCAGAGGCCAGAAACAGCCCATTTGCCAACTTCCGATGGGACCAGAAGGTCCGTTTTTAGCTGTCCCCAGCTTCCAGAGCCTTTCTAGGAGTCTGGGGAGGGTTAGCAAACAGGCCATTTCTGGCCTCTGGAGAGCCTCCGGGGCGTGGGGAAGGCTGTTTTTGCCCTTCCCAGACTCCTAGAAAGGCTCTGGAGGCTGGGGAAGAGAGAAAATCGGGCCTTCCCCACCATCCCCTGAGGTCCTCCGGAGACAGGAAACAACCTGCTTCCCTACTTCAGCTGGGCCCCAAAGGCCCGAAAATCAACTGGCCGGCGTGCACATACACACCGGAGATGAGCTCGCGTGCCCACCAATATGGGTACGGGTGCCACCTGTGGCAAGTGTACCATAGGTTTGCCATCACAGTTTTAGACCAATATGTCTGAATGTTAGAGATGGAGAGGGCAGGGGTGGTTATAGTAAACATCGCAGCTGGCTGACAGTCAGAACAATTAATCAGTGGAACGACTTGCCTCCAGAAGTTGTGAATGCTCCAACACTGGAAGTTTTTAAGAAGATGTTGGATAACCATTTGTCTGAAGTGGTGTAGGGTTTCCTGCCTAAGCAGGGGGTTGGACTAGAAGACCTCCAAGGGTCTCCTTCCAACTCTTTTATTCTGTTATACTTGCAAGCAGGCCAGTGGTGAAATCCAATTTTTTTAGTACTGGTTCTGTGGGCGTGGCATGGTGGCTGTGGTGTGGCTTGGGGGGGCGTGGCTTGGGGGGCGTGGCAGGGGAAGGATACTGCAAAATCCCCATTCTCACCCCACTCTGGGGCCAGCCAGAGGTGGCATTTGCCGGTTCTCCGAACTGCTCAAAATTTCCGCTACCGGTTCTCCAGAACCTGTCAGAACCTGCCGGATTTCACCCCGTGAAACAGGCCCAAATCATCTGTTATTCTGTTAACGTCTTGCTTTTGATCTGTACAGCAATTTAGACGCTCGAAACGTGCGTAAACGTTTCAGAGATGTTTTTTTACGATGGATTATTATTATTATTATTTTAAACCCACACATTTAGGTGGTCCTGGCCGAGCAGCTATGCCCACCCCAGGAAATACCGCAGCTTTCCGAGCAGCTCTCTGGACCAATATGGAGAAGTTGATGGATCAGATCTGTGCGGCTTGTGGACAGGTATTTTGGTCGCTCAAACATCCTTTCCTTGGTTTGCAGCCTCCATAAAACATCTCAAGAACTTGGACTTCAGATCACGCCTCTGTTGTTTTCCAGGTGCAACATCTCCAGAAGGTTTTGTCGAAGAAAAGAGATCCGGTTACGCACGTGTGTTTCATTGATGAATTGGCAAAGGTAGGATTTCTAGCTCTGCTCTCTGAGAGTTCTCGAGTTACGCCCAAAACTGAGCCCAAAATGTGCATTAAAGCAAGGAAGTTGCTTAAGTGAGTTTGGCCCCATTTCTTGCAACGGTGGTTCAGTGAATCGCCACAGTTGTTAAGTGAATGGGGCAGTCATTAAATGAATCTGGTTTCTTCTCTCCCCCACCCACCCACCCAAGTTGACTTTGCTTGTGGGAAGGTTACAGCTGGAGATCACATGACCCAGGACCAGGGCAACTGTCATGAATACCTGCCAGTTGCCAAGCATCTGGATTTTGATCTCATGCGACCACGGAGATGCTGCAACGGTGATTAAGTGTGAGAACGATAGCTTTTTTCAGTGTTGTTGTAACTTCTCTCACACTGAGAGCTTACGCACCAGAGACAAATTCCTTGTGTGTCCAATCACACTTGGCCAATAAAAAAACTATCTTGTTCTGTTTCTATTTCTCTTCTATTTCTGTTCTGTTTCTATTTCTTTTCTATTACTATTTCTATTTCTCTTCTGTTTCTATATTCTCTTCTGTTCTTGTTCCGTTCCATTCCATTCCATTCCGTATTTTCTATTTTGTTCTATTCCATATATTCCATCCCATTCCATATTTTCTATTCGATTCAATTCAATTCAATTCGACTCTACTCTACTCTTATTCTATTCTATTCTATTCTATTCTATTCTATTCTATTCTATTCTATTCTATTCTATTCTATTCTATTCTAGTCTAGTCTAGTCTAGTCTAGTCTATTCCATTCCATTGCATTCCATTCCATATTTTCTGTTTGATTCGATTCTACTCTACTCTGCTCTGCTCTGATTCTGATTCTGATTCTGATTCAATTCGTTTTGATTCGATTCGACTCGACTCAACTCGACTCGACCCTACTCTACCCTACTCTGATTCTGTTCTGTTCTATTCTATTCTATTCTATTCTATTCTATTCTATTCTATTCTATTCCATTCCATTCCATTCCATTCCATTCCATTCCATTCCATTCCATATTTTCTATTCAATTTGATTCTACTCGATTCTGATTCTGATTCTGATTCTGATTCTGATTCTGATTCTGATTCTGATTCTGATTCTGATTCTGATTCTATTCTATTCTATTCTATTCTATTCTATTCTATTCTATTCTATTCTATTCCATTCTATTCCATTCCATTCCATTCCATTCCATTCCATTCCATTCCATTCCATATTTTCTATTCAATTTGATTCTACTCGATTCTGATTCTGATTCTGATTCTGATTCTATTCCATTCCATTCCATTCCATTCCATTCCATTCCATTCCATTCCATATTTTCTATTCAATTTGATTCTACTCTACTCTACTCTACTCTACTCTACTCTGATTCTATTCTATTCCATTCCATTCCATTCCATTCCATTCCATTCCATTCCATTCCATTCCATATTTTCTATTCAATTTGATTCTACTCTATTCTGATTCTGATTCTGTTCTGTTCTATTCTATTCTATTCTATTCCATTCCATTCCATTCCATTCCATTCCATTCCATTCCATTCCATATTTTCTATTCAATTTGATTCTACTCTATTCTGATTCTGATTCTGATTCTGATTCTGATTCTGATTCTGATTCCATTCCATTCCATTCCATTCCATTCCATTCCATCCCATTCCAAACGGTGGTAAGGCGCGAGGTCTACCTGTTCATGCTTACAAAGATACAGAATCATTTTTGAAATGATTGCTGAAGAAAGGGAAGGAATGCTTTATGACAGCCAAAGATATTACCGAGGAAGACCCAGAGCTATATATATAAAAAAAAAGAATTTGCTGGATGCTTCGAGAGGTACAGAGCGCTAACCGTTGCCCAAAGATTACAGAACCCGTTTTAACCACACACCTGGTGTTCAGAAAGCGCCTCACTCTTTTAACGTCGCGAGGCGAAATGAGTCAGTTTTGCTCGCCTGGTGTCACAGCGTGGTGTGCTGAAATTCAACTTGACAAGGCGGAAGATTTTCCCTGGCAGCCTTTGATGGGTAAGGAATGTTCAAGCGACGTTTTCCACCTCCCGGTTTTATCTTATTTTATTTTTTTCTTCTTCGAGTCCTGTGCAAGTGGGTTGAACAACAGATTGCAGCCACAATATGAGATGCTGGAGGGGGTGTTTACTTTCTCTTCTCCCCCCCCCCCCCAATTTTTCTGGAATAACAGAAGAACAGAGACCCTCGGGAATGATTTTGGGGGGCTTTGTAAGGAAAAGACAGAGGCGTGGGGAAAAAATTAGCATGGCCTTTTCCATTCAAGCGTGACGGTTTTGGGGACAAATCGCGGTGAATGGCTGATCTGTTAAATTATTTTATCTATAATAACTTTTTAAATTATTTTATCTATAATGAATGTAATTTTTTTGATGACTGTGATCATGATTTATCACTCGTTGCTTGTATGTACACTGAGAGCTTCTGCTCCAGAGACAAATTCCTTGTGTGTCCAATCACACTTGGCCAATAAAGAATTCTGTTCTGTTCTGTTCTGTTCCGTTCCGTTCCGTTCCGTTTCGTTCCATATTTTCTCTTCTCTTCTCTTCTCTTCTCTTCTCTTCTCTTCTCTTCTCTTCTCTTCTCTTCTCTTCTCTTCTCTTCTCTTCTCTTCTCTCCTCTCCTCTCCTCTCCTCTCCTCTCCTCTCCTCTCCTCTCCTCTCCTCTCCTCTCCTCTCCCCTCCCCTCCCCTCCCCTCCCTTCCCTTCCCTTCCCTTCCATATATTCTATTCTATTCTATGCTATGCTATGCTATGCTATGCTATGCTATGCTATGCTATGCTATGCTATGCTATGCTATGCTATGCCATGCCATTGCATTCCATTCCATTCCATTCCATTCCATCTTTTCTATTCTATTCTATTCTATTCTGTTCGGTTCCGTTCCGTTCCGTTCCGTTCCGTTCCGTTCCATTCCATTCCATTCCATTCCATTCCATTTTTTCTAGTCTATTCTATTCCATTCCATTCCGTTCCATTCCATTCCGTTCCATTCTCTGTTAAGCCAATGCAAAAAATACTGTGTGGCTTGGTATTATATATTAGTCTCTCGATTCGGCCATCTGGGTCTTGTTTGGAAGTTTTTTTCAATTCCTTTGCTGTACCTGAGATTACAAATTTCTTTTATCCTCTGTCATTTTCCCTTATTTTAGAATCTCATTTAAGAGCAGTTGGTGAATAGTTTCCCCAAGGAACAAGAATGGTATAGGTAGTTCTCAACTATCAACAGTCCTTTTAGCGACCATTCAAAGTTATCCCGGCACTGAAAAAAGCGATGACCATTTTTCACACAGCATGGCACCATGATCAAAATTCAGATCTTTGGCCAGTGTCTCATATTTACGACCGTCGCCACGTTAGCAACATAAACGTTGGGCTCAGTTGCGGTCGTAAGTTGAGGAGCATATCTCCCATCACGTGTGAGCGGTGTTACTTTTCCCCATGTTTAACTTGTGAACGCAGGCGAGAGGAAAATGAAAAAAAACAAAACCGTGATTAACTGCCCAATTTTTAGTTTTCTCATCCACTGTTTCTTTCGGCAGAAAGAGGATAAGTTGTAAGTGGATTCTTGGCGATGCTAAAATTAAACAGCGACTCTGTGACATGCTTCGCTCTGCTTCATTGTACATTCTTTTCCAAGCGCATAGCTTATAAATTAGTAAGCAGATTTTGTAGGCAAAACAATTCAGATTAACCCCAAGATTAACATGAAACCAACAATCAAGAAATAAACAATATCCCAGTCGAGGAATTGCCAAACAGGCTAACAGTAAACAGCCCAACCCAAGAACCTCCAAGGCCACTCCAGCCAATACTGAGAAGGCAAGCAACTGGAATGTAAACTGAGAGCAAACGCCACTCCTTACTACCACTGATGATGTTACGTAGTTCGGTGATGAAACGTTTGCAAGAAAACAACCAAGCTCAGAGAGCACCCCTGAAAACAATTCTTATTTCGTTTCATACCTTAACACAGGGGTCAGCAACCTGTGACCCTGGAGCTGCATGTGGCTCTTTCACCCCTCTGCTGCGGCTCTCTGTCACTCAAAATATGCGTCACAACCGCCAATGTGTAACACCTACCGGCACGTCATTTATTGAGCTTTTCAACCCCCGGTAGGCCAACCTTGGATAAATCCAAGAAAAGAAAAGTTTTAGAAGCAAACAGAACGTTTATTTCAACTACATATGCTAGTTTTGTGGCCGCTCAAGAAATAGTCAGGCATGGGAAGAGTTTTTGTGGCTCCCGGGTGTTTTCTTTTCGGTGGGAAAATGGTCCAAATGGCTCTTTGAGTGTTTAAGGTTGCAGACCTCTGCCCTAACAGCGTAGGATAAAGTGATTGTTTTCTCTGTATTATTTTAGTAGCTTGATGTAGGCTTCATATTTTTTCCTGAGCAAGTAAGTTGAAAGCTTTATTACAGGACCCACTGTATATCAACAAGAATTACCCAGCAAAACGCAACTTTTATTTGTGAAATGAAGTCACTCTTCCCCCAGGAATATCATTGATCCAATACAGGTAGTCCTCGACTTACGGCCACAACTGAGCCCAAAACTTACGTTGCTAAGTGAAACGTTGATTAACGTGAGTTTTGCCCCATTTTTCGACTTTTTTGGCTCCGTTGGTTACGTGAATCACTGCAATTGTTAAATGGGTAATGCCGTTGTTAAGTGAACCTGGCTTCCCCATCGACTTGGCTGGTCAGAAGGTCGCAAAAGGGAATCATGTGACTCCGGAACACTGCAGCGGTCATAACTATGAACCAGTTGTCCAACATCCGAATGTAAATCATGTGATCGCGGGGACGCTGCAGCAGTCACTTTTTTTCCACTTTGAACGGTCACTAAATGAACCGTTGTAAGTCGAGAACTACCTATAGACATAGTGCCTCCCAATTTATCTCCAAATACACTGATCCTGAGATTTAAAATCAAGCTAGCAATCTAAAAATAGATTGTTCTCACCCAGCTCCCCAAACATGACAAACTCTCTGAAGTTAAATGAAAGATTCCTTTATTAGGAGCGCCGGCAGCACCAGCAAAAAGTTTCTCTCTCACCGCAGGCTAACAAGTCCGTCCGGCAGGGGAGATGAGTAGTTGTCTGCCACATCTATTCATCTCCTCACCCTGCCTTTTATCCCCAGAGGTAGGGTGGGGCTTAGCTAGCAGTGGTGGCTCTTCCATCCCAAGGACCGGTCCATAGATTTCCATTGTTCTCCTCTCCTCTGCCTTCTGTGCATCTGCGCATGAGGCACTGGACCCAGCTGTTCCTCCTCTTCCTCATCAGCCACCTCCAGACCTGGGGGCTGCTGACTGTCCACCTGAGGGCTGATAGACAGCCCAAGCTCCACTTCTCTCTCTCTCTGCCAGCTCCATTCCCTCTTCCCGCTCGGAGCTCTCAGTTTGCCTTGATGCTGACCCTAACTCCCACACCTCCTCCTCCTCTGATTTGGCTGTTGAAGGGACCGGCGGCCGACAGGCCACAACATAGATGAGGAACGAGCACGGTTGATGTAACTCTAAGTATATTATAATCATAGGCGCTCAAACGCCTAAAATTCAGTTTTTAGAAGCCGGTTAAATCCTCCTTTCCTTGTGATCGTCTCCCAGTGTGTTCCTGACTGTCACCTGCCATTTTTGCTTCTGTTCATGTTCGGTTTAGTTCACTTAATACATGTTGTGAGTGGGGAGTCCGGATGCGAAAACTCCCCCCACCCCACCCCTCCGTTCACGCGGCTCTACAGCATTAGCCCGAAGAATTAATTAGGAAGAGGTGTATATCATGTAAAAAAACCTGCAGTTGGCGGTCTCTTCTCTTGAAAATGTCTTTTTAATTCCTTTTTTTTTTTGTTTTTCCCCTCCCGTGGAAAACATAACAGCAAATGGGAAGGCAGCGTCTTAAGCAGATGGGCGAGATAATTTATGTGCCATCTGTTTTTTTAAAAAAAGTAAAAGCTGTAGGGAAAAGTACTTGAGGGTGGGGAAGAGCTTGCCAGTGGCTCATTTAATAGCAATCTGTGTGTTCAGTTAAATGAAGCTTGTACATTTGTAGGTAGCCCTTGACTTACGACGGCAAATGAGCCCAAAGTTACCCTGGCTAGGCAAGACAATGGTGGAGCGAGTTTTGCCCCACACCGTGGTTAAGTGAATCACTGCAGTTCCAATGCAGTAATACCGTCGTTAAGTGAAGAAGGTCGCCCGAGATTGGTCACCTGACCCCGGGACACCATAACCATCCTCAATATATGCCAAGCATCTGGATTTTGATCAGGTGACCACGGGGAAAGCGACAACGATCGTAAATGTGGAAAACGGCCATCGCTCAACTTTTTTCAGTGCCGTTATAAACGTTGAACGGCCACTAAATGAACGGTTGTAAGCAGGGGTGGGTTTCACATATTGTTGCCACCGGTTCCACTTGCTGTGTGTGGCTTCCGCGCATGTGCCTGGCCTTCTGCGTATGTGATTGGCTCGCGCACGCGCTTCCCACACATACGGTCGGCCTCAAAAACATGGCTAAATAGGGACAGCATTACATCGGGGGGGGGGGCGAGTGGGTAGGCAGGCCCCAACCACAGTCGTCACTACCAGTTCCCCCAAACCAGTCCAAACCGGCTGAATATCACCTCTATGTCAGCTTTGGAAGTCATATTAGCACCGGAAGCTTCCACTTCTTGTGTGTGGGAAAATAGGAGTGTAGGATTTAGCAGAGGGAATGTAGTTAGACAAAATAGCATTCTTCTTTTCGGTCAAGGTCAGAACAATCCTGCATCTGGAGAAGTGGAGTGGTTGGAGTGGATGTCTCGAGATGGGACGGATGGTTGATCGGACCATGTGATGGACTGAGGGGTGCAGGGGATGGTTTGGGGGGGTTTTGATTTACTGAGGGAAAACCCGGACACTCTCAGATTCGGGTTTTCCCAGATGTGCCAGTATACCTACTCTAATAAATTGGAACTTTGAGAAAATGTTTGTCTCGGAGTTTTTAGTTGGAGTTGGGTTTTTTGGAGTTGGGAGTTGGGTTTTTTACAACCTGACACTCTGGTTGTAAGTCAAGACCCACCTGTATTACGGCTTCTTTATCTATTCCTTCTTCTGTAATGTAGTACAACAGCTAGAGATAAGACCAGTGGTGGGTTGCCCCCAGTTTGGCAAGAACCGGTAATAAAACCGGTGGGAGACTCCTCCCACCGACCTGGACATCATCAGGAAGCTCCTGCGCATGTGCAGAAGCGTGCGTGCATGCAAAGCAAGCACACACGGTCCTGTTGCAAACCGGTAGTAAAGGTAAGTAGAACCCACCCCTGGATAAGACATTTGGAATTGCTGAATCAACAGCCAAAATGTAGACATTGCAACGTCAAGCGTTGTTAACTACGGTAGTAGCAGTTGTCATCCGTCAAAAGTCAACATCATTTGGCGTAGATTGATCCTCCTTAAACTGTTTGGAGTAGGAAGACAGATTTCTGTTTGTCGACATGAGTAAGCTCGGGAGCGCCAAAACACTGCTTTGCCCATTTTTAACGGGCACTCCGCTCCTTCTCACACGAGGCAGTGACATGAACCCTGAGATTTACATTCGGTTTGCTAATTGCTGCTAGCTAAGCTAATGCTGTCCTCGTATTTACTTTCTGCAACAGCTGCACTCCTAGTAGACAGGCCCATCTGTCTCCTTGGTAACTCGGCAGCGCAAGTTTTGTCCGGGAACAGATGGTGGTTCCAGCCCTGCGAAGTCCCTTTTGAAGAAAGACAAAATAATAATTTAACATTTTTGTTGTTTTTTTAAAAAAGCAACCGCGATAAAAGTACATGTTAGGATTTCACGTTGTTGCAGAGTCCGAGATGATAGAAGTTTAGGTGATATAGGAGAAAAGCAGGCTGGGCTGGAAGGCGGCGTTAAACACGTCATCAGTTTGGAATTGTTACATAGTTACCAGAGACCCAAATCGAACCCTTGTGAATTCCGTTGACCCTTATCTAGCACTAGTTTAGCTTCAACTCTTAGTTGGCTAGATTCTTGTGTATAATAGATAGTAATAATAAATTTTTCAGTGTTCATTTAGTGACCGTTGAAAGTTACAATGGCACTGAAAAAAAAAGGACTTATGACCATTTTTCACAGTTAACAACCGCTACAGCATCCCCATGGTCAGGTGATCAAAATTTAGATGCGTTGCAACTGGCTCATATTTATGACCGTTGCAGTGTCCCGGGGTTATGCGATCCCCTTTTGCGACCGTCCAACAAGCAAAGTCAATGGGGAGGCCCGATTCGCTTAACACCCATGGCGAGAAAAGTCGTAAAACGGGACAAAATTCACTTCACAAATGTTTCTCTTAGCAACAGAAATTTTGGATTCCGTTGCGGTCGTAAGTCAAGGACTACATTTGCCCTGAAGGATCACCTGCTCAAGAATGAAATACACACTTAAGCTTCCAAATCTTTTGCGGCTCTACAATAGCAAGAAAAAAGCTGCATTTTTGTTCTCGTCTGTATGAAAATTTTTGCTGGTCAATTTTGCGTTGCTGGTGAATTTGTGCAGTGCTATTCTTCAGCGCTCTAGTCTCAAATGAAGGATTGCAGTAAAAAAACAAAAACCTCATTTTAAAAAAACAACAACACGTAATTCTGCTATGCGACCCCGAAAATAGAATGGAATGGAATGGAATGGAATGGAATGGAATGGAATGGAGGGGAGGGGAGGGGAGGGGAGAGGAGAACGTATAGAATAGAATAGAATAGAATAGAATAGAATAGAATAGAATAGAATAGAATAGAATAGAATAGAATAGAATAGAATAGAATAGAATAGAATATATGGAATGGAGTGGACTGGAGTAGAGGAGAGGAGAATAGAGGGAAAGGGAGGGGAGAGGAGAGGAGAACATAGAATAGAATAGAATATGTGGAGGGGAGGGGAGGGGAGGAGAGGAGAGGAGAGGAGAATTAGAATAGAATAGAATAGAATAGAATAGAATAGAATAGAATAGAATAGAATAGAATAACAGAGTTAGAAGGGACCATGGAGGTCTTCTAGTCCAACCCCCTGCTTAGACAGGAAACCCTACACCACTTCCAACAAATGGTTATCCAACATCTCCTTAAAAACTTCCAGTGTTGGAGCATTCACAGCTTCTGGTGGCAATTTGTTCCACTGGTTAATTGTTCTAACTGTCAATACATAACAGATAATACCATAGAGATAAAGGAGGTGATTTTTAAGCAACTACCCTGTTTCCCCCAAAATAAGACATCCCCTTTTGGGGTTTTGAGCATGTAGCAATAAGGCCAAGTGCTTATTTCAGGGTTCAAAAAATGTAAGACAGGGTCTTATTTTCAGGAAAACACGGTATTAGTTCAAAAGGTTTGGGAACGTGCCTACTTTTTTTTTTTTCCACTTTTGGTTTTACTTTTGGGATAGCTTTTGTTCAGGATACAACAGTGAGCGATTGTGTTGCTATAGAAATACCAGTAAGAGCATATTGGCCTTCCTTAGAAAAAAAAATCTCATGAGGGACCGCGTTGCAGAATTATTCATTCTTCTACAATTCAGAGTCGTTACCGAAAATATTTAAAATAGTTTTTCCGTGGCTGTTTGTTTATTTCTCCAAGAGGCCTGTTCAGGGCTGAGATTAGGCCGGTTCGGGCGAATCGGTTACTCCAACGATCAGGTGGGCCCTGTGGTTTCCTCACCTTTATCCTCTCAGCGGATTCGCGCGATTTCCGCGCCTCAGCTGTGTTACTCTCCAGAAGTATTGTGGAAGGTTAGTTTTGTTAAAACTGCGCATACACACGCAACACGCAATCACCGAAAAGGTTGTTAAACCGGCAGGATCATACCAATGGGCCTGTTAGACTTTTGATTAGAAAAATCATCTTGACAGCATTTTTTTAACTACTAAGATTTGAAAAAAACAGTCTCATTTGAGGGAAGAGGCTAATATTAACACGAGAACGATTGGAATCCGTTTGTCATACATAAATTGGGCTTGCTAATTTTTTTTGTGCCTAAATTGCACGGTGGAACAGAGAGACCTATCTAATATTTCACTCCTGGGAGATCATTTTTAATTTCATACTTTAAATCTTTCCCGTGAATGACTCTGTTTAAAAAAACTCTAGATGCAGTGTAGCTTATTGGATAATTATCTGTCTCATTTTCATGCTGGCTCCTAGTCCGGAAATAGAGAGGACTGTTTCATGTGATGGTTGAACGCAGGTCACTTTAATTAAGTTGGTTGATGAGAATAATGTTATTGCAAGCAATACAAATTCTCTTTCTTCTGCAATTTAAAATTTGCAGTAAATGGACCCGCTGAATTTCTGTGTTCTTGTTTTATTTTTTGAGATTGTGGGACTATTTCAGGGGTGAAATGCTCCCAGTTCGGACCGAATCGCCCAATCCGGTAGCAATGGAGGTGGGTGGTCCGGTAGCAAAAATTCCTGCCCCCCCCCCCCATTGCCCAGCTGAGCCGCGCAATCATCAGAGGCTTTTATTTTTAAAAGCATTTTTTCTACAACCTCTTTGGCCGAAGAGGTTATAGTAAAAATGTTTTTAAAAAGAAAAAAAGCCTCTGCCAATCAGGCAAGTCAGCTGGGATCGTCAGAGGCTTTTAAAAGCATTTTTTCTACAACGTCTTCGGCCGAAGAGGTTATAGTAAAAATGTTTTTAAAAGGAAAAAAAGCCTCTGCCGATCAGGCAAGTTAGCTGGGATCATCAGAGGCTTTTAAAAGTAAAAAAAAAAAAAGTTGGCCACGCCCACTCAGTCATATTACCCCCCCCAAGCCACGCCCACAGAACCAGTAGTAACAAATTTTACATTTCACCACTGGACTATTTAGGTCTGTTTTCACAGCAATATTTCCCTTTTTTCAAATTTTTGTATTCCTCTTACTGGAATATTTAGAATTAACAAAAAAAAAAACCCTTTCTCTTCAGCGAAGTGCTACAGGTAGTCCTTGACTTATGACCACAAAGGAGCCCAAAATTCCTGTTGCTAAGCGAGACAGGTGTTGAAGTGAGTTCTGCCCCATTTTACCGCCTTTCTTGCCACCGTTGTTAAATGAATCACTGCAATTGTTAGTTAGTAAGTTAGTAAGGTGGTTGTTAAGCGAATCTGACTTTGCTTTGGTCAGAAGGTCGCCAAAAGGGATCATGTGACCCCGGGACATTGCAACCGTCATAAATACGAGTCAGTTGCCAGGCCTCCAAATTTTGATCATAGTTCATTTAGTGACAGTTCGAAGTTACAACAGCACTGAAAAGAGTGATTTATGACCATTGTTTGCACTTAACGACCGTTGCAGCATCCCCACGGTTCACTTGATCAAAATTCAAGACACTTGGTAAACGACTCATATTTATGACGGTCGCGGTATCCCGGGGGTCACGTGATCCCCCTTTTGCGATCGTCCGACCAGCGAAGTCAAGGGGGAAGCCCGATTCACTTAACAACCACCTTACTAACTTAACGCCTGCATTGATTCACTTACTGACTGTGACAGGAAAGGTCGTAAAATGGGGCAAAACTCACTTAACAAATGTCTCACAGAGCAACAGGAATTTGTGGGTCGTACATCAAGGACCGCCTGCACTTGAATTCATTTATTGGGGTTTTGTTTGTATTTCAGATTATATCCCATTGTTATAGCCCAGTGATGGCTAATCTTTTTGCCATCGCGTGCCAAAATCTGGGGGGGGGAGGGATGGTCGCGCATGTGCACCCACAATTCTATGCGCCCTCCCCCCACGCATGCGTGCGTCACCCTGTCCTGCTCCCCCTGCTTTTCGCACTGTGGGCTTGGTAGGCTCATTTTTTTGCCCTCCCCAGGCTTCAGAGGCTTTCTAGGAGCCTGGGGAGGGCAAAAACAGCCTTCCCCACCTTCCCGGAGGCCCTCCGGAGGCCAGAAACAGCCAGTTCTCCATCACGATTATAGCCTATGACTGCAACAATGTAATTATTTCCTTCCTTCCTTCCTTCCTTCCTTCCTTCCTTCCTTCCTTCCCTCCCTCCCGTGCGCAGAAGCGTTCTGATGACGTCGAGGTCTGTTGGCAGAGCCTCCCTCCAGTTTTACTATCAGTTCTATAGAACCGATCTAAAACCTGGAGCAACTCAGCACTGATGTCTCTCTAAAAGCTATCAAAATAAAATTCTGTTAGGGGGATGTTTCATTGGGTGTACTACACCTGAGCAAAAGGTTTTGTTTTACTACCCTGCTTTTTAAGAATAGAAAAAATGATTGAAATCATTGTCATTGAGCTAGGAAGTTAATCAGATGAAGTCTATGATTCATCCTGTCAGCAACTTCTACCACATAAGCTTATCATTTTATAATACAATGTGAGCTTATCATTTTATAATACAATGTGAGTGTTTGCTAGATTTTGGAGAAAGCCTTACTATACAGTCTTAGGATTTCTTTCTTCTCTTCTTCTCCATTAAAGTTAATACCTTCATTTGCGTCCATTTTTCTTCTGGCTTTATGAAATACAGGTAGGTAGTCCTTGACGTATGACCACAATTGAGCCCAAAGTTCCCGTTGCTAAGCAAGACAGTTGTTAAATGAATTCTGCCGGGGTGAAATCCAGCAGGTTCTGACAAGTTCTGACAAGAGCCTGTGTAGCGTAGGGGGCTAATGCCTCCTACTAAAGGCAGCAATTAACACCAGCTGCCTGTAATTTCTCTGAGTTCAATCCTAGCCAGGCTCAAGGTCGACTCAGCCTTCCATCCTTTCTAAGGTAGGTGAAATGAGGACCCAGTTTGTGGGGGCAATAAGCTGACTTTGTATAAATATATACAAAAGTATGAAGGCTATTGCTTAACGCATTGTAAGCCGCCCTGAGTCTCCAGAGAAGGGCGGCATATAAATCAAATTTAAAAAAAAAAAAAAAAGTTGTGGAGAACTGATAGCAGAATTTTTGAGCAGTTCGGAGAACCAGTAGTGAAAATTTTGAGTAGTTCAGAGAACTGGCAAATACCACCTCTGGCTGGCCCCAGAGTGGGGTGAGAATGGAGATTTTGCAATGTTCTTCCCCCCAGGAGTGGGGAGGGAATGGGCATTTTGCAGTATCCATCCCCTGGAGTGGAGTGGAAATGGAGATTTTGCAATATCCTCCCCCTAGGAATGGGGAGGGAATGGGGATTTTGCAGTATCCTTCACCTGGAGTGAGGTGGGAATGGAGATTTTGCAGTATCCTTCCACTGCTGTGCCCACCAAGCCATGCTCACCAAGCCATGCCATGCCACGCCCATCAAGCCACGCCCAAAGAACCGGTAGTAAAAAAAAAAGAATTTCACCACTGAATTCTGCCCCATTTTGCTCCACACGTGCAGCTGGCTTCGAAAACGTGCCTAAATTACAACAACTTTGGCAACTTTGCCAGTTGCGGCCCTTTCTAGATTGGGACTCCCTACGCACAGTCACTCAGGCTCTCGTCACTTCTCACCTGGACTATTGTAATGCTCTCTACATGGGGCTCCCCTTGGGGTGCACCCGGAGGCTCCAACTGGTGCAGAATGCAGCCGCGCGGGGGATTATAGGAGCGACAGGGCGCTCCCATGTGACACCTCTCCTGCGAGAGCTGCATTGGCTGCCGGTGGACTACCGGGTGCGTTTCAAGGTGTTGGTAATCACCTTTAAAGAGCTCTATGGCTTAGGACCAGGCTACTTACAGGACCGCCTCCTGCCACCAATTGCCTCCCACCGGCCGGTTCGCTCCCACAGAGAGGGCCTCCTCAGGGGGCCGTCAGCCAGACAATGCCAGCTGGCGACCCCCAGGGGGAGGGCCTTCTCTGTGGTAGCTCCCACCCTCTGGAACGATCTTCCTCCAGAGTAGAGAACGATCTCTGACCTCCGGACTTTTCGTCGGGCCTTAAAAACATATTTTTTTCAGCTTGCCGGCTTAGCCTGATCCCTGCTAAATTTTTAGAATTTTTAGAGTTTGATATTCATTTTAAATTAATTTGTTTTAATTATCGGCTAAATTTATATTTGTTGTTTTTAAAATTTTAACTTTTGTGTACCTTGTTTTTTATCTGGCTGTTCACTGCTCTGAGTCTGCAAGGAGAAGGGCAGTATATAAATCTAAATCAATCAATCAAACAAACAAACAAACAAACAAACTTTGAGCCGGAGTGAGGCGGCTGATCACTGCAAACAGTTCACTTGAACCGGTGCGAACCGGCTGAATACCAACTCTGTTTGTGAGTGTGAAAAATGGTCAATTCGTCAGTGCCATTGTGACTTCCAACCAGGGGTGAAATGCTCCCAGTTTCGCGCCACAGCTGATCACCCCCTCCTCGCGCACTGTTCTACTTACCGCATGCCTCCTTTTGGCATGCACTGTGCGTGCGCACCTCGCATTTGGTGCATGGTGTGCACCACTCATGCGCAGCCATCGAACCGGTTTAGATTTCACCACTGCTTCAAACGGTCACTAAATGAACGATTGTAAGTCGAGGACAACCCGTAACAACCGTTCAGTATCTTGCATTTAGGTTTGACTTGGTTTTAGGATGTACACTTAAAATAGTGCCGTAGGATGAAGTTGTGCAGCAGAGATATATACATACACGCACAGACACACAAACTCTTTTCAGAACAATATTATCCTTTTGACTTTCAGCTTTCCATCTCTGATATCTTTTGTTCTTCGAAGCCAGGAGAAATCTGCTTTTAGCGCTTGCTGAATGAAAGCGGGATAGATTTGCCATGACGCTCAGAGAAGGGAAAATATAAAACTTTGGGGAGGGGAAAGTATGTTGGCCGCAGTGCTTTAAATAGGTCATGCTTCCTTCCGAAAATCTCTTTCTGTATCATCCATCCATTCAGGTTTAGGGAGGGTAGGTTTTGTTTATTGACAGAACTGGGTGATCTTTTTAAATTCCCTGCAGGAGCAACATTTGTTTCCCCCTCTCAAATATAATGTTGTGAAAGTAAAATCAACATAGGACGGAAAGGTCAAAATAAGCAGTGATGGAATCACCCTCGGCGTTGCAATCCTAAAACTCTCCTGACTTAAAAAAAAAAAAAACCGAACCCTGCAAAATCCAATTTGGGTCGGTCATCAGGACCAAAATGTTTGTCTTCCGAGCTTTCGGACTCGTGCTGGAGCCCGTCTTCAGGGAACTACTCTCTAGCAGAAAGCCTACTTTGGGCTATTCGGTTTGTGATAGGTTTATCGTGCCTGGTTGTGTGTTGCTTTTTAGGTGATGATTGGGGTGTTGATGGCCAGTGGTCCGCCAGCGGCCAGTGGAGCTGGCGGCAGATTCAGACAGTGAGGAGGTTAGGGAGGAACATGGGCCTGTCCTGGAGTCTGGGGGAGGCTCTGATGAATGCTCTGCGTCGGAGGTAGAGAGGGGGCCAGGGCCGTCTGACAGTTGTCACCTGCCTTCGGAGTCGGAGATAAGTGAAACTGAAGAACAGCTGAAGCCTGTTCCCGATGTGTGTTCCTTGTGCTACTAAGTCCTTGCCTCTTGTTGATAAGCTGGGGGTAAATCGGCATTCCTGTTGAGTGAGGAGAGGCCCGTTTCCCAGGCTTCAATTACTGTATTTTTCGGAGTATAACACACACTGGAGTATAAGACGCACTTTAGATTTGGAGAGGAAAATAAGAAAAAAGCTGATTGGTGGGTGGATCAGCCTCCCAACAGCTGATTGGGAATATGCCCAATCAGCTGTTCCCAGAGGTGAATTTTAACAGTAGATTTGTTGGTTGTGAGCTCTGTGCCTTGCTTTTTTTTCTGCTTCTGAAACTTGTAAAACTCCGTTTCAGAAAAAAACTTTTTTTTCTGCCTCTGAAAGCCTCCGAAACAGAGCTTCAGAAAAAAAGACTTTCTTTTCTGAAGCTCTGTTTGGAGGCTTTTTTTCTGAAGCTTCTTTCAGAGGCTTTTTTTCTGAAGTTCCTTTCAGAGGCTTTTATTCTGAAGGACTATCTGTACTCTGTTCAATCTCCTTTTTTTGGTATTGGTATGTAGATTAACCTCTTGTTTGTTATTGTGTCATTCTCCAGATTTGTTAGCATAGTTTGGGTAAAACCTTTATTGATTCTTCTTTTGCTGCTTGTCATATTATTTAGATAAAAGCCTTTCAGAGGCTTTTTTTCTGAAGCTTCGTTTCTGAGGCTTTTTTTCCTGAAGCTTCTTTTAGAGGCTTCTTTCAGCCTCTGAAATCTCTGTTTGAGAGGCTGGGCTACATTCGGAGTATAAGACACACCCAGATTTTCACCCTCTTTTTTGGGGGGGAGGGGGAAGGTGCGACTTATACTCTGAAAAATACGGTACTTCCCTAGCTGTTTCTGTGCCTGCTCGTCCAACGATCTTAGTAGCTGCCAAATTCAATGTATGTCTTCCCCCCCCCCCCAATTTATTTCAATTTAATTTTGCTTTACATTAAGAAGCACACGTAAAGAGAGGAGAACTTTCCAAGTTGTAAATAAAAAATAAACATGAATACAATATAAAATAATAATTAAAATTAATTAATTAATTAAAGAAACAAATGAGCTGAAAGGGAAGGCTTGATGGACCACTTTGTATTTTTGGCCATCAGTTTTTTTTTTTTTATAGTTTCTTAATTTGGAGCACATCTTGATTGTGACAAATCTTGTCTTCTTTCATTTTAGGATGGCCAGTCTGATATTTTGTACACCTTCTGGACAGCAGTGACTCGAACTCTGGCTTCAGAACTTCAGAAAGCATCTGAGAGTAAGTACTTGAACGCGATATGTACGATAATGACATTTTTCTACAGCTTTGCAAATCTTCCCACCATCATCTTCTGTTGCACCTATTTTCGACCTGAATAATACAGGTAGTCCTTGATTTACAGCAGCTCACTTAGTGACTGTTCAAAGTTTTATAACGGCACCGAAAAAGTGACATATCAATATTAATACATCAATGTATATTGAACTTGTGAATGTAATATTGGTTTATTAAATACATGCATAGTTGGTTAGGAAGTAAAATACTGTATACTTGATATATAATGAAGTAGGCGATATGTACATTTGTATATAGAGCAAGGAATAGATTACTTATTAACTTGACTTTGACATAAATGTTAGAAACCAGAGACGTTGAGCAATGGCCATTGTTTTACTTTTAAAGTAAAATTTAAAAAAGAAAAAGAAAAAGTGACTTGGGACCGTTTTTCATACTTACAACCGTTGTAGCATTCCCCATGATCACATGATCAAAATTGAGACACTTGGGAACTGACTCACATTTATGACGGTTGCAGCGTCCTGGGGAATCAAGTGATCATCTTTTGCGATTTTCTGACAAGTCAACGGGAAAACCAGATTCACTTAACAACTGTGTGTTTCTAATTGAACAACTGCAATTATTCACTTAGCAACTATGGCAGGAAAGGTCGTAAAATGGAGCAAAGTTCGCTTAACAAACATTTCACTTAGCAACGAACCCTTTGGGCTCAATTGTGACCGTAAGTCAGTGGTGGGATTCAAATTGTTTTACTACCGGTTCCGGGGGCGTGGCTTGGTGGAGCAGCATCTCGCTGTGAGTGACATTGAGTTGGCCACGCCCACTCAGTCACATGATCCCCACCAAACCACACCCACGGACCTGGCAGAAAAGTTCAGCCAAGTCTCCTCCTTCTCAGCCTCATACACACAGAGCAAACAGCCAGAGGTGGTATTTGCCGGTTCGGCAAACCAGTTAAAATTTCCACTATCAGTTCACACAAACCGGTCTGAACCGTCTGAATATCACCTCTGCCATAAATCAAGGACTACCTGAACAGCAAGCAGGAAAGTGGTTGTTTTCTCTCTTGGGTCAGAAGGGAAATATTTTCAAACTAAAAAAGACCAAAAAAATTCAGTTGCTTTTTGGAAAAAGTACTTTTGGGACAACCCTGACCTGGATGATTAAGTATCTCCACGGACACTTTGAGCATAATCTAAGTTGAAATCTCAGTGCATTTAGATTCCTAATGCTGATATAGGCTGACTCTCCTTAAAAGAATTTGACTTATTCAAGGCAAGATCCGTGCACTCTTTAAAGGTACAGCTTCCCTGAAGTAAGGTTTTGCTTAAAGATTTGAATTAAATATTAATTCTCTTTCTAAGGAAAGAGAAGTATGTATTTTTATGTTCAAATCAAGCTCACCTTTCCCAAGTATTTTATTGCCATATAAACGAAGACAGTCCTTGACTTAGGATCACAATTGTGCCCAAAACTTCTGTTGCTAAGCAGAAGCAGTTGTTAAGCGAGTTTTGCCCCATTTTACGAACTTTCTGGGCACAGACGTTCAGTGAATCACTGCCCTTTAAATTAAATTAATTTAATTTAATATTAATTAAATTAATAGCCCGACTGTTAAGTGAATCTGGCTTCCCCACTGACGTTGCTGGTCAGGTCGCAACCGAGGATCACATGACCATTTTGACATTGCAATCATCATAAGTACGAGTTGGTTGCCAAGCGTCCCAATTTCGATCACGTGACGTTGGGGATGCTGCAACGGTCATAAGTGTGAAGAACGTTCATGACTCACTTTTTTCAATGCCTTTGTAAGCTCAATCACAAAACGATCTTTTGTTAGTCAAGGACCATCATAGCAGCTTTTCACAGATTCAATTATCGCTTGCTTTAAATCGGAACAAAATACTTTGTGGTACAGCAGCCGTTGTATTTTGTTACAAAGTTGGAAAGGATCAGAAGATTAGCTTTAACGGTAATGGAATTTGAAAGAGTTCCACGTAGTTCTTGTTTAATAACATCATTTCTTTTCCTCAGCATAGCTTTTAAAGAGAAACCACGCGAACGCATGCAATTTAATCTGAAGTACATCCCGATAAATTTCCCCTATGCCCGTTTTTATTCTTTCCAACAAAAATGGAATTTTGGAAAGATTTTACAGAAAGGGATTCTGTTTCTCTGTTGGTCCCAGAGTGGGCTTCAGCCGGTTCGTACAGGTTTGGGTGAATCGGTAGTGGCGACCTGAGGGTGGCGCCCTCGCCTGCCCGGGCACAATTGCATCCTATATCACTGTGTTTTTGACATCGCACACATGCGTGGACGGCGCACGGGAGCGAATTGCCGTGTTTTGTGACACCACATGTGTGGATGGCACATGCTTGCATTTCCGGTGCCGGGCGAACTGGTTGTTACAGTATGTGAAGCCCACTTCTGATTGGTCCATCTGTCCTTCAGCAGGATAACTCTCTGAAAACCGAACAGAATGGGACGAAATGGGTTCTGGAGGAAGAAGCTAGGAAAATGAAGAGGGTTGTAAAACAGGCCTCATCTGGCTTGAGGCTGCGGAGAAAAATATTTTTAAAAAATCTGTGTGATTTCTATAGGAGAGGCAATTGGGTAATGGATCAAAAAGTTGATGATTGCACCATTCCAAGCTCCGGTTATTTCTATTCGTACAATCCAGAGTTTGCAGCTTGCCCTGGATGCTCATTGCACACACAAGTACACAAACACACGTAAATGCAACCCAAGGGGGAAGTAGAAATACACAGTACTTTGTTACACCGAAGAAAATATCTACAGCCACATCTGGTATAGAGTAAGGAAGAATTTCAGAAGCCACATCTGCCTTCCCAGCTTTTTCGAGTGTTTCATTACTCTCTCTTGAATCTCTGTCTACATCCAGCTAATCCTTGACTTATGACCATAGTTGACCCCAAAATTTCTGTCGTTAAGTGAAACATTTGTCAAGTGGGTTTTTCCCCCTTTTGCGATCTTTCTTTCCGCAGCCGTTAAGTGAAACCACTGCAGTTGTTTTAAGATAGTAGCATGGTTGTTAAGTGAAATGGGCCTCTCCATTGACTTTGCTCATCCGAAGGTCGCAAAAGGGGGATCACGTGACCCTGGGACATTGCAACCGTCATAAATCGGAACCAGTTGCCAAGCATCTGAATTTTGATCACATGACCCCAGGAATGCTGCATTGGGGGGGGGGGTGATCAGTGACCAAAAATGGTCATAAGTCACCTTGTTTTAGTTCCATTGCAACTTTGAACGGTCACTAAGTGAGCCATTTGTTGTAAATCAGGGACTACTTGTATTTTTACCGCTAGTGGAAATTGAACTGCCAGTTTTGCGCCACAGCGTATTAGTAATAATATTCTCCAAATGTGACGGTTATTAAAAAAATGTATATAGAGGGGAAAAAATGTTGATCGAAGAGAATATTTGTAGCTCGAGGTTAAATTGTAGGGGGTCCTTGGTGCTCTCTGAGTTTGGTGGTTTGGACGTTTCATTACCAACCTAGGTAACATCATCAGTGCTAGTAAGGGGTGAGGTGTGCTTGTAAGGAGTGAGGTTTGCTCAATGGTGGGATTCAAATATTGCTCAGTGGTGGGATTCAAACAGTTCTCTGCCCTAATGACTGGGTGGGTGGGCATGGCCGTGGTGGGCGTGACCGGGGGGGTGGGACAGGCACCACTCGGCCTCCTTCATCCCCCTGGGAGCAAAAACGGGCCACGGGGAGGACATGCTGTCCCCCCGGGCTCCATTTTGGGCCTAGTAGGCCTCCCTGCAGCCTCCTGGGAGTGAAAATTCGGCCGCGTGGGGACACCCCCCCCCGTGGGCTCCTTTTGGGGCTTAGTAGGCGTACTACTAAGTAGTAGGGCACGTGGGGACTCCTGGAAGGGGCGGGGAAGGGAGGTGCCACCCAGCAATTTAACCAAGCTCAGAGAGCACCAAGGATCCCCACCAAAAAAAAAAGATGCATTAATCTGTCAGCGTTACGTTTGGCTGTCTGAAATTTTGAAAGCCGGTTTATTGCCTGCAACTTCCTGTCCCTGTTGCAAGAATATAATGTGTGTGCGATGCATTACATTTTTTTAATATTTTGCTTATTCTAAAATCCGTCACGGGTTAATGTTGCGACTTTTAAAGTATTCGGTGGAAAGCCCTTGATGATTGAAGGAAAAGATATATAGTGCAAAATTATATATATATATATATATATATAAAAACCCTGTAAGAATTTAACAAATTTGACACCTCCGTTCAAAATATGTACTTCTGGAAGAAGCAAACTAACGTCTCAAAAAATCACTCGGTGGCGAAATAAATATTTTTTTCTGGGGCATTTCTGAATTGAACGGGATAAAAACAGCTCTCTTGCGTAACTTACCTCATCCAGGAGTAAGACTAACTAGGGCAAAGTATTGTTTGTCTAAGCTTCCCATTGTTAACCCTACCAATTAAATCATCTTTCACTTTTTCAAGCCTGGGATCTTATTGAGGTAAGAAGTGATGTGACGCCGAAAATACAAAAGTGAAATTGTGGATCAGAGAAAAAGTAGGGTTATCAGGGCATCCGGCCTGCGATTCACATCTATTTGATTAGACTAGAAAAGGGACATAAAAGCCAATAATAAGTCACAGCAGGAATTCCTCTGAATATTTCTGCCGTTTTGGCCATTGTGAAGGTAAAAAGTACAGCATTTTCTCCAGAGCACAATATCTCAAACACCCGTTGTTCCACCCGTTGTTGTCGAAACAGTTTTTTATTAAAAAGTACAAGGAGTCCTTGAGTTACAACCATACTGGAGCCTGCCCATTACGGTCGTAAAACGAACATGGAGGTCGTAAATCGACTCGCCCAGGTGGCCGTTTTTATTAAAAAGTACAAGGAGTCCTTGAGTCACAACCATACTGGAGCCTGCCCATTACGGTCATAAAAGGAACATGGAGGTTGTAAATCGACTCGCCCAGGAGGCCGTCCTGGTTTTATGCCCTTTTTCTGTGGCCGTCGTTCAGGCTGCCGTACTTGTAAAACAACTACTGCAGTTGTCAAGTGAAGCAATGATTCACGATGGGTCAGTTTTACCAAAAACCAACAATGCTGGGTTTGGGCAAAACTTGTACAAACCCAGTTAGGTGATTGTAGGACACTGGAAATGCTTGTAAATGTAGATGGTTCCTGATATTTGATTTGATTTGTTTTTATTTTATTATTTTATTATTTTATTATTTTATTTTATTATTTTATTTTATTTTATTATTTTATTTTATTTTATTATTTTATTTATTATTTTATTTTATTTTTATATGTTTACTTTATTTTATATTTTATTTTATTTATTTTATTATTTTTTATTTATTTTATTTTATTATTATTTATTTTTATTTTATTTTACTATTTTATTTATTATTATTTATTATTTATTTTATTTTTATATGTTTATTTTATTTTATTATTTTATTTATTTTATTATTTATTTTTTCTTTTATTTTTATATGTTTATTTTATTTTATTTTATTATTTTATTTTATTTTATTTTACCGCGTGCTAGCACATGGCGACTCAAGGCAGCTTACACAGATACAAAAACCATATAAAAGAAATAAAAAGAATAAAAAAGAAAAAATGATAAAATAATAAATTAGTAAAATAATAACGCCCCACCCCGGCGACAATACATTACATTTAATGGGCTCCATCCCACTCTGGGTTCCCCAGGCCCGCTGGCAGAACCAGGTCTTCAGGGCCTCCCAAAAGAGGGCTAGAGTGGGGGCCGTTCTAATCTCTGGAGAGATGATGTTCCAGAGCCACCATGGAGAAGGCCCTTTTTCTGGGTCCCGTCAGATGTATCGCTTTAGGGGACGGGACACGCAACATTCCATGCCTTCCCACTCTAGTGGGTCGGGTAGACATGACCAGCAAGAGATGGTCCCTCACATGCCTGAAGTGTGGTCATGTGATCATGGGGGGCAGGGACAACTGTGA
This sequence comes from Masticophis lateralis, assembly GCA_030761175.1. Taxonomy (NCBI): domain Eukaryota; kingdom Metazoa; phylum Chordata; class Lepidosauria; order Squamata; family Colubridae; genus Masticophis; species Masticophis lateralis. Next base: position 87,871,040 of record JAUDYJ010000006.1, on the reverse strand, counting down.
GGACTTCGAATCTGGATCATACACACCTCTGAGGAGATCCGTTGTAACTTCAAATGCTCACTAAGCGATTTCCCATAAGTCGAGGACTAGCTGTATTGAATTTGTATACAGATAGTCCTTTTCTTACCACCACAATTGAGTTCAAAATTTCTGTTGCTAAGTGAGACAGAGTTTTGCCCCGTTTTATGATCTTCCGGGCCACAGTGGTTATTATTATTATTATTATTATTATTATTATTATTATTATTATTATTATTATTATTTCAATTTATAAGTGAATCACTTAAGTGAATCACTGAAATTACTAAATTAGTAATCTGGCTTCCCCCGTTGACTTTGCTTGTCAAAAGTTCACAAAATGTGATTGCGTGACCCCGGGACACTGCAACCATCATAAATGCATGCCAGTTGCCAAGTGTCCGAAGTTAGATAATGTGACCCTGAGAAACTGCAACTGTCATAAATACGAGCCCGTTGCCAAGAGTTACAAATGTTGATCGGGTGACCATGGGGATGCGGCAACGGTCATAAGTGTGAAAAACGACCACTAGTCAGTGCCATTATAACTTCGAACGGTCACTAAATGAATGGGTTGTACGTCGACAACCGCCTGTACGCTGCCGATTTTAAATATCGCAGCACGAAAAAGTTACAACCATCGCACAAGCTTGCTTTTGAGTAACATCTGTATGGTCTCTTTTTGTTTTGCTTTCCAGCTTCCATGTTTCTGAAACAGGCTTTTGAAGGCGAATATCCTAAATTGCTGCGGCTGTATAATGATTTCTGGAAGCGCCTTCAGCAATACAGCGAAAGCATTCAGAGAAACCTGATGGTGAACGGCAGCGCCGAGCCTTTCTCCGAACTTCTTCAAATAGATGACGATACGCAGGACCTATTCATGCAGAAGAAACAAGATTATGAGTACGAGCGCTTCTGTCTGTAATTAGAGAACAGAATATTTCAGACTTCAGATTCCTTGCAACGAATTAGGTCGTTTTTCCGTAGCGCAGAAGTGATGTTTATAAATAGAAATTGGGTTTGCTGTTAACAAAGGCAGTGAAGCTACTGCTGTTCAGTCATTAAGATTGGCCGGTTTGAATGGAAGCAGATTGAAGCTTAGGGAGCAGAGGTGAAATGCTACCGGTTTGCACCGGTTCGGGCGTACCAGTAGCAATAAAAGCTACAGGTTCGGGCAAACCGGTAGCAAAAAAAAAAGCTACCGGTTTGTCTGAAGCGGTATTTCCCACAATCAGCTGTGCCACGCGATTGATATTCGCTAGGAAGCAGAAAATCCTGCTTGTAGCAATTCTAAATTGTGCGGCACAGCTGTTCCCCCTCCCACTGTTTTACTTACCTTCAAATGGCTCCTTTTTCTGCACAAAGTGTGCATTTGGTGCCCACTGCAAGCACGCAGCGTGTGTTTGGTGTGCACTGCACATGCAGCGTACATTTGGCGTACACTGCGCATGGGGGCAGCAAATTGGTGGCAACCCGCGGAGGATTTCACCACTGTTAGGGAGTTTTGGGACTGGTTTGTGGGAGTCTTTTTTTTTTACACAAAATTCTTATGTACCTCCAATTCTTGTATCGTGGCTTAGTAAACGGGACCGCCTACTGCCACCAATTGCCTCCCACTGGCCAGTTCGCTCCCACAGAGAGGGCCTCCTTAGGGTGCCGTCAGCCAGACAATGTCGGTTGGCGACCCCCAGTGGGAGAGCCTTCTCTGTGGTAGCTCCCACCCTCTGGAACAATCTTCCTCCAGAGTTGCGAAGGATCTCCGACCTCCGGACTTTTCGTCGGGCCTTAAAAACACACTTTTTTCAGCTAGCCGGCCTGGCCTGATCCCATGGGAAAACCTTTGTAGAGTTTTATTATGAATTTTAATTGAATCGTTTTTAACAAATGGGCCAAATTTATATTTAGTTACTTTTAATAATTTTTTAACTTTTGTAAGATTTGTTTTTATTTTTGGCTGTTCACCGCCCTGAGTTCGCAAGAAGGGCGGTATATAAATTTAATAAAATCAATCAATCAATCAATCAATCAAATCAATTTCTACCCTCAAAACATGGATGTTCTCTTTGGGAACGGATGCGTTTAGTATATTCAGAAAACTTTATTTTAAGTTGAGAAATATTTCAGTTTGATCCATGTTTCCTGACGTAGGACACCAATCACATTTAACTGGGGTTTTTGAATTACTAATTTGAGCAAGGCATAAATTTTGATGGAAGAGTATAGGGCTTGTACCACTTTATACAGCGCTGGTAAGACCACACTTGGAATACTGCGTCTAGTTGTAGTCACAGTGATGCAGAAAAGATGCTGACACTCTAGAAAGAGTGCAGAGAAGAGCCAGAAAGATGGTTAAGGGAGCAGAGGCTAAACTGTATGATATTGTACATAGCTGTGGGAAATGGGAATGTCTAGTCTAGAGAAGAGAAGGACTAGGAGTGACCTGATAGCAGTCTTCCAATATCTGAGGGGCTGCCACAAAGAAGAGGGAGTCAAGCTATTCTCCAAAGCACCACAGGGCAGGACAAGAAGCAATGGGTGGAAACTAATCAAGGAAAGAAGCAACCTAGAATTAAGGAGAAATTTCCTGACAGTGGAAACAATTAATCAGTGGAACAAGTTGCCTCCAGAAGTTGTGGATGATCCATCACTGGAGATCTTCAAGAAGAGATTGGACAGCCATTTGTCCAGAGTGATATAGGGTCTTCTGCTCAAGCAAGGGGTTGGACTAGAAGACCTCCAAGGTCCCTTCCAACTCTTGTTATTCCCTATTCCATATATACCCAACTACCCCACATCTCTATGGATCAACACCTCTATAAGAACTAAAGCTCATTGCAGAGATATTTGCTTTTTAATGGTGGAGTTCAGACTAAAAACCAAGTGTGTGGTTGTTTATAGCATCACTGGAAATTATCACTGAGCCGTGGTGGCACAGTGGTTAGAATGCAGCATTGCAGGCTAATTCTGCCGACTGCCAGCAGTTCGATCCTGACCGGCTCAAGGTTGATTCGGCCTTCCATCCTTCCGAGGTCGGTAAAATGAGGACCCAGTTTGTTGGGGGGCAAGAGGCTGACTCTGTAAACCGCTTAGAGAGGGCTGGAAAGCACCGTGAAGCGGTATATACGTCTAAGTGCTATTGCTATTTATGGGACTACCTAGAATGATCGTGGCATTCTTGATTTGATTTGATTTGATTTGATTTGATTTGATTTGATTTGATTTGATTTGATTTGATTTGATTTGATTGTGTGCCATCAGATTGGTGTCAACTCTTAGGCACTACACAAGTAAGTTTTCTCCGGGACAATCTATTTGTTAGGCAAAAAGAATAGGTACCAAACGTTAAGTTCCAGTTAAATTGGCACTAGATAAATGTTAGCGGAATTCAAGAGGGATTGGACTTTAAACCCATTTGTGGCTACGTAGAGATTCCAGGCTGATTCCTCTCTTGACTCCACCGCCAGTCTCTCTCTGTCCTTCTCCTACACTATTCCCAGTCTACAATAATCCTTCAACAGAGAGGAATGTAAAGCACTGTGAAGCAGTCTATAAGTCCAAGTGCTATTGCCATTATTCTTGGCAAAAGTCTCAAATGGATTTGCCGTGTTAAAGCACGGTTTGCAAAACGAAAATAAATATTTTTCTATTTGTTAATTGCTCCCTTGTCATAGCCCGGAGAAAGCATTAAAGAATTCTTTGCAACCTTACGAAGCTGCCTATCTATCAAAATCGCTGTCGCGGCTCTTTGATCCCATCAACCTGGTCTTTCCTTCCGGAGGTCGCAACCCTCCATCGGCCGATGAACTGGACAGCATTATTAAAATCATTGCAAGGTGAGTATTGGTAATAAATTTCAGCGCTTAACATATAATGTGACCTTTTTTCCCTTCTTCCTTCCTACCATATTTTTCGGAGTATAAGACGCACCGGAGTATAAGATGCACTTACCTTTTTTGGGGAGGAAAACAAGAAAAAGAAATCTCCCTCTGCCTCTGAGCAATTTTGCCTTGTTGCAGCAAACAGCCTGCTTTACTTTCATTTTCGTTTTCAGCCTAGCTTGATTAGCACAAGGGGGGAAAAAAATCTGCTCCAGCAATTTACCTCTTTGCAGCAAGCAGCAGAGCCCTGCGCAAAACAGCCGAGAGCAAATCAGCTGAGAGTCGGGAGGCCGATCCAATCAACTTGTGCTAATTAGGCTGCGCTGAAGCTAAAAGGAGCTGGTTTTTCTCGCTGTTTGCTTGCAAGGAGGTAAATTGCTGCGAGGCAGAGGCCAAAGGATGGGGGCCAGTGGGTGGGCAGGGCTACATTCAGTGTATAAGGTGCACCTAAATTTTCACCCCCTTTTAGGGGGGGAAAAGGTGCATCTTATACTCCAAAAAATATAGTAATTATAATTTTGGGATGGAGCGTTCTTTGCGGTTGCATTGTTCATTTCTTAATCTTGTTTGCTACTGTTATTTTATTTATTTTTTCCTAGTGAGCTGAACGTGGCAGCTGTGGATGTAAACCTCAGTTTTGCGGTCTCAAAAAACGTGGCAAAGACCATCCAGTTATTTGGCGTGAAGTCTGAACAACTTGTAAGTCTTCTTTTTTTTAAAAGAAAAATGAACTGTTTTCAAATACAGGTAGTCCTTGACTTACAACCATTCGTTTAGTGACCGTTCAAAGTTACGACGGCACTGAAAAAGTGACTTACGACTGCTTTTCGCACTTAGGACTGTTGCAGCGTCTCCATGGTCACATGATCAAAAATTTGCCCACTTTGACCACTGACTACGGTTGCAGTGTCCGGGGGGGGGCGGGGTCACACAATTTTTTATTTTATTTTTTTTTTTTTTGCAGTCAAAAAGTCAAATTTTTGTGACCTCCTGACAAGCAAAGTGAATCGTTGCAGCCGTTAAACCGGTAACACAATTAAGTGAATCCGGCTTCCCCATTGACTTCGCTCGGCAGAAGGGTCGCAAAAGGAGGATCACATGACCGCGGGACACTGCGACCGTCATAAATATGAGTCCGTTGCCAAGCGACTGAATTTTGATCACGTGGGGATGCTGCGATGGTCATTAAGTGTGAAAAATGGTCATAAGTCACTTTTTACAGTGCTGTTGTAACTTTGAACGGTCGTTAAATGAACTGTTGTAAGTCGAGGACTACCTGCGCACATACATATCATATACGTAGGACATAGGCATAGGACATATACATAGAAACAAGGACAAATTAAAAAAACTGGAAGTTTTCAGGCTAGTTTGTTACGATAGATTTGACTGAAACAGATGTCGAAATAACCTATATCCGTGATGGCGAACCTATGGCACGGGTGCCACAAGTGGCACGTGGAGCCATATTGGTGGGCACGCAAGCTCAGCTCCGGCACGCATGCATGCGCCGGCCAGTTGATTTTCAGGCCTTCTGGGAAGCACATTGTTTCTGGCCTCCGGAGGGCCTCTGAGGGGGTGGGGAAGGCTGTTTTTGCCCTCCCCAGGCTCCTAGAAAGGCTCTGGAGCCTGGGGAGAACGAAAAATGGGCCTACCGGGCCCACCGTGCCATCGCGTGGCAAAAGCAGGGGGAGCATGGGGTGGGCGCATAAAATTATGGATGTGGGGATACGTGTGTGATCCCCACCCGCGCTCCCCCTGCTTTTGTCATGCGATGGCAAAAAAGTTAGCCATCTCTGACCTATATGTATGAGACAATATATGTATTCAAACTGTGATAATTAGTGTAAATATGTATAGAGCAGAGGTCTGCAACCTTAAACACTCAAAGAGCCATTTGGACCCATTTCCCACAGAAAAGAAAACACCGGGAGTCACAAAACCCTTCCCGTGCCTGACTATTTCTTGAGCAGCCATAAAACTAGCCTATGTAGTTGAATTAAATGTTCTGTTTTCTTCTGAAACTTTTCTTTTCTTGGATTTATCCATGGTTGGCCTACCGGGAATTGAAAAGCTCAATAAATCACATGCCGGTGGGTGTTGCACATTGGTGGTTGTGACGCATATTTTGAGTGACAAGGAGTCGTAGCAGAGGGGTGAAAGAGCCACATATATCTCCAGAGCCACAGATTGCTGACCCCTGGTATAGAGATAAAGAAGTGTCTCAATTATATGACAAAATTTGATGAAAAAGTTTAATTAGAATTAGAATTTTTTATTGGCCAAGTGTGATTGGACACACAAGGAATTTGTCTTTGGTGCATACGCTCTCAGTGTACATAAAAGAAAAGATACGTTCGTCAAGAATCATAAGGTACAACACTTAATGATAGTCATAGGGTACAAAAAAGCAATCAGGAAACAATATCAATATAAATCGTAAGGATACAAGCAACAAAGTTACAGTCATGCAAGTGGGAGGAGATGGGTGGTGGGAACGATGAGAAGATTAATAGTAGTGCAGACTTTGTAAATAGTTTGACAGTGTTGAGGGAATTATTTGTTTAGCAGAGTGATGGCGTTCGGGAAAAAACTGTCCTTGTGTCTAGTTGTTCTGGTGTGCAGTGCTCTATAGCGTCGTTTTGAGGGTAGGAGTTGAAACAGTTGATGTCCAGGATGCGAGGAGTCTGTAAATATTTTCCCAGCCCTCTTTTTGGCTCGTGCAGGATACAGGTCCTCAATGCAAGGCAGGTTGGTAACCATTGTTTTTTCTGATGTCACGCTATGTCCATTGTTTTTAATTTGTATTATAAATAAATTTTTTAAAAAAAATTAATAAAAAAAGAAAAGAAATAAGGACACATAGGCTGAAAAACAGCTCCTATCCCAGAGCAGTAACTATATTGAATTCTACTGTATAGCAGTGCAATATTAATGCAGTGTCAGGAGGTTTTAATTCAGTTGTAATTGTAATTTGTAATTGCAATTGTAATTTTGTAGTTGTACAGAATGTGAAGGATGTGTGTTTGTGTTTTATTTTTACTGTTTTCTCTTAAGTATAATGTACATTGGAGGTGGCATTTAATTTCATTGTACGAGGTGCAGTGACAATAAAGTCATCTAAATCATATACACATACATGTACACTGTAAACAGAAAAACCTACGTGCGTTTAGGTGTGTCTTATTTTACGTGATGTTTTAAAACTGCCCCGCATTTTAAAAAAAATTGTTTTGGAGGAGACAGAAGGAGGGGCAGTGCAAAAAAAGAACATTAAAAAAAAATCAATAAGCTGCTGAAAATAATTGAGAAGTTGGCACTGGTCTCGCCAGATAATGAGATGGGTAATCTGTAGCAAAGCGTTACAAAAGCTGAAAAATGTTTTCCTGGTTTTCACATAATGGCTAACTTTGCCCAACGCATTAGCCTAGCTGAAAATAGAGTTGTGTAATTGGGATTTGTGTGCATAACAGCATCTTATATTCACCTGGATGGATGGCGTGGTGCAGGAGGTCTCTAGCTTGGTTACTTTAAGACTTGTGAATTTCAGCTCCCAGAATTCCATGCTGGCTGTGGGGAATTCTGGGAGTTGAAGTCCACAAATCTTAAAGTCACCAGATTTGGAAACCCCTGGCTTAGTGTATTGTGAGGAATGATCCAATAAGTCCTTACAATATGCATGGGGTGGCCACAGAGTGGAGGAGGTCAAGCTATTTTCCAAAGCCAGACAAGGAATAAGGGATGGAAACTGATCAAGGAGAGATTCAACCTGGAAATAAGGAGACGTTTTTCTGACAGCGAGAACAATCAACCCGTGGAACAAAAGTTGCCTTCAGAAGTTGTGGGAGCTTCATCCCTGGAAGCTTTTCAAGAAGAGACGGGACTGCCCTCTGTCAGAAACCCTCTGTAGGGTCTCTTGGAATGGAATAAATGGCCTACAAGGTCCCTTAAAACTCTGTTAATCTGTTAAATCTGTTAAAAGTACTTTGGGGGGAGTTTTCTGTTCAGAATTTAAGAGATGCTGATAAAGAGAGAAATGATTTTTGAGTTTGTGGTTCCTCAGCTGTTTGAAGCCACATCACCCTGCAATGGTCCAAGAAGCTAAATAAACTGGTATAGCTGGCTTAGCAGGCCACAATGAGATCCTAACTAACAGTTATCTTGGTTAACACCTGACACCTTCTTTTAAATTTCTCCTCCAAGGAGCTTCCGATGGTGGGATGGCAGAGATGCTTATCCTGAATATCTTAAAATCCGGGCCCAGTTTGTATGGGAGAACATGCTTAAATTACTCCTTGAATCTAAAACTTTGTTCCTTTACTACAGCAAACAAATACAGGCGGTCCTTGACAGTTCGTTTAGTGACCACCCAAAGTTACAACAGGACTAAAAAAAAAAGTGACACAATCATTTTTCACACTTACGACCGTTTCAGCATCCCCGAGGTCACGCAATCAAAATTGGCAATTGACTCATATTTATGACGGTTGCAGTGTCCCGGGGCCATGGCGTGATTCCCCCTTTCTGACAAGCCAAAACGGCGGGAAAGCCAGATTCACTTAATAACTGCCACGGCTAACTGAACAGCTGTAGTGGTTCACAAGTGTGGCAAGAAAAGTCGCAACGTGGAACAAAACTCACTTAGCAGCTGTTTCGCTGAGCAAGATCAATTTTGGGCTCAGTTGTGGTCGTAAGTCGAGAACTTCCTGCTCCAACTTCTTTTAAAGACACCTTGCCGAGATGTAAATAAAGTTTACATCGAGTTCTTCCATTTTCAAACATCATTATTTTTAGTTTCAGGTAGAAGAACGTACATTTTGACTGGGGCATCCCATAAATGCCATGTTTTGAGTGGCCTAGAGGTGAAGCTCTCGCCTCACAATCCGGAGGCTGTGAGTTCGATCCTAGGTAGAGGCAGATATTTCTCTCTCTCTGGGCGCGATGAGAATATATCTGCTGAGTAAAACTCTGCATTGGCAACAGGAAGGGCATCCGGCCAGTAAACCCTCAGCTCCATTCAGTTGCCCAGTTTCCACCCAGCTTATTTTCTCTTATTATTTCTGTATACATATATGTGTGCACTATAGTAACTGGCACAAAAGTTTTAGATTGGAAGATTAATGCTTGCTGTTCTTGTCACTGGCTCCAAATATATTTCTGAATACTTTTTTCTATTGATCCTTGCTGGATCGTGTCACTTTTATTCTGAACACGTAGATGTAATTCAACTCCCATCTTGTTTGCAGCTGCTTTTATTTGTTAGATGTTTGCCAGAGATGGATTCTACCGTCCCCATGGGGCCGTATTGATCTGTATCGCATCTCTGTGGTATGCCTCATTATTGCTTAAAAATCCTCCCTTTAAATAGGGAACGGTGTTTGCAGACCGGCATCCAGTTTTTCGCTGATCATCTCTCGTATCTTCATAGCGTCATCAATAAGCCATTGAAGTGAAATAAAGTCAGTTCACATTTATTGCGACTGTGGCAATGATAATTGGATAATTTTTATTAAGTCGCAAACAGGGAGATGATCTCTGTCAATCTGTGGTTAATGTTCTCTTTCTGATGCAAACAGAACAAAACAGAAGAATAGAACAGAACAGAACAGAACAGAACAGAACAGAATAGATGGAGAGGAGTGGAGTGGAATGTGGAATAGAATAGAATAGAATAGAATAGAATAGAATAGAATAGAATAGAATAGAATAGAATAGAATAGAATAGATGGAGAGGAGCGGAGCGGAGCGGAGCGGAGCGGAGCGGAGCGGAGTGGATTGTGGAGTAGAGTGGAATGGAATGGAATGGAATGGAATGGAATAGAATAGAATAGAATAGAAGGAGTGGAGTGGAGTGGAATGGAATAGAAATTTAGAATAGAATAGAATAGAATAGAATAGAATAGAATAGAATAGAATAGAATAGAATAGAATAGAATAGAATAGAATAGAATAGAATAGAATAGAATAGAAGGAGTGGAGTGGAGTGGAGTGGAGTGGAGTGGAATGGAATGGAATGGAATGGAATGGAATGGAATGGAATAGAATAGAATAGAATAGAATAGAATAGAATAGAATAGAATAGAATAGAATAGAATAAGGAGGAAGGAATGGAATGGAATAGAATGGAATAGAATAGAATAGAATAGAATAGAATAGAATAGAATAGAATAGAATAGAATAGAATAGAATAGAATAGAATAGAATAGAATATATGGAGGGAAGGGGAGGGGAGGGGAAGGGAACAGAACAGAACAGAACAGTTGGAAGGGACCTTGGAGGTCTTCTAGTCCAGCCCCCTGCTTAGGCAGGAAGCCCTATAGCATTTCAGATAAATTGTTATCCAATCTCTTCTTAACCTAACAATAATAATAATAATAGAACTGTATTCTATTATTATGGTCTTCCTCTATTAGCATAGCTGGAGGAACCCCCACTGACTCCAGTGGAACATAACTGGGAATACAGCTAGTCCTCGACCTACAACGGCTCGTTTAGTGAACGTTCAGAGTTACAACGGCACTTAAAAAAAGTGAATTATGACCGTTTTTCACATTTACGACCGTCGCACCATCCCCGTGGTCACGTGATCAAACTTCAAACGCTTGGCCGCTGATTCATATTTATGACGGTTGCGGTGTCCCCGGTGCAGTGTTTGCGATCTTCTGACAAACAAAAAATCAAGGGAGAAGCCAGATTCCACTTAACAACCGTGTTGCTAAACAGCTGCAGGGATTCACCTAAACACTGCGGCAAGAAAAGTCATCAAACGGGGCGCAACTCACTTAACAAATGTCTCACTGAGCAACCAAAATGCTAAGCGAGACCATTGTCCAGTGAGTTTTGCCTCACTTTACAATTTTCCTTGCCGCGGTTCTTAAGTGAATCTCTACGGTTTGTCAGGGTTCCAAGTAATAGATCCATATCAAGCTAAACTCTGAGGCAGGTGGATTCCGCACAGAATAGCTTTATTGGAAATACCATATTGGCACAGATCTGGTGAAAACCAACTCTTAAAGGTTCCCGCCGTTTTCATGTAGTTAAAAGTAAACGTTTTTCCCTCAGCCCCAAACAATCGGTCACATGGTCCAATCAAGGCACTGTCTGGTTGCCTGGTAACATCGCTCCTCTTTCCTCCGACCAGGTGCGACCTTGGTTCCCAAGAGAAAGTATTTTGTTTTGACTAGACAGCCCCAGCTATCTCTTATTCCTCCCTCCTTATCCCTCAGCTCCAGTGTGGCAGCACTGAAGCTCCAAGATGGCTTCGGCCAAGCCAGCTTCAGGATTGACACAGTTGTTAATTTAGTGACATGGTTGTTAAGTGAATCCGGCTTTCCCCTTGACTTTGCTTGCCAGAAGGTGATCCCATGACCCGGGGACACTGCAACTGTCATAAATATGAACCAGTTGCCAAGAGAAGAGACTCTTCTTGCATCTTGCTCAAGTCTGTGAAGATCCTTCTGAATGTCAACTCTACCTTCCAGACTTCGATTATTATGCTTCTTCGTTTTCATCCAGAATAGCATTTCCTATCATAACATCCACATTTTCTCATTTCCGAATAGTTTTCTGGCCTTAAACATTTAACAGATTGTTACGCAAGGAAATGCATTTTCTTAAGAGGATAGAAAGTTCCACACATTAATCATATTTTAAGCGGTATCTTATTTTTAGCAAAACACAGAAAAACAGTCGTAGGGAAGATATGGGTAGTAATAAGTTTCCAATTTGATCAGCTCTCTCTTAAAAGGCTTATTGCAAAGCAATGAGCCGGTATCCAACATACCGTATTTTCCAGCGTATAAGACAACTGGGCGTTTAAGACGACCCTCCTCAGAGCCATTTAAGGCTCGTCAGAGCCTTATGGGCTGGTCTGCCTGGTTACAGGAGAATGAGACCCGGCGTGTAAGACGACCCCCGGCTTTTGAGAAGATTTTTGTGTGTTAGAAAGTAGTCTTATACGCAGGAAAATACAGTATTTTTTTTTTTTTTTTTAAATTTCTTCGATCCTGAGACATTCCTTACAAACCTTAATATCTGAAGCATACCCAAAAATGTTTTGGTGCTGTGGAATATGTACTGTATTAGCCAAGTTTTTTGAAATTGATTTTCATCCATTTTATCTTCAAAAGATACAAAGGTAAGTAAGCTGTTTCTTTTGAAGGAGTGTCAGAACAAAAAAGTTGGTCGAAAAAAATAGGTTTGTGTTTTGTACGCTCACTCACACCCTGCTCCAGCCTTGTATTTAATTTGGGGGCAATTTAATTTACTATAAGTCTTATGAGCTTGCCTGTTAGAGCATAAAGGTATTGTTTCCTGTCATAGTACTGTATTTTCCTGCGTATAAGACTACTTTCTAACACACAAAAATCTTCTCAAAAGTCGGGGGTCGTCTTATATGCCAGGTCTCATTCTCCTGTAACCAGGCAGACCAGCCCATAAGGCTCTGACGAGCCTTAAATAGCTCTGAGGAGGGTCGTCTTATACGCCCAGTCGTCTTATACGACGGAAAATACGGTAATACTTCTATACTTCTCTCCTTCTCTCCTTCCATTGTTTCTTGTCCAGCCTTCAGTTGCTTTGGAGAATAGCTTGATTCCCTTTTCTTTGGGGCAGCCCCTGAGATATTGGACACACTGCTATCATGTCACCCACCCCAGACTCTCTTTTCACAACACCTAAGACGTGGTTTTCAGAAAAACCTTTTTTTGCTTTCTTTCAATCAGAACAGTTGTTATATAATATTCCAAAAATGGCATGCATGGCTCATAATGAATTCTTGGATCCTAACGCCAAATGGATTTAAGCAAACCATCCAGCCTCTTTGTCAATGAACGATTGTTCCACAAATTGTTATACAGTGCTTTTCTTTTTCTTTTTTGGTTGGGAAAAAAAAAAAGAAATCTGCTTCATTTTGTGTTATGCCCGCAGTTAGATCACAGTGTGAGTGGTAATCTAAGTACTGTATGTTCTTTTACTTTGATGCTATTTCTGCTGAGCTTCACATGTGGGTGGATTGAAATACACTAACAGGCCCACCTGCTGCATACAGATAAATGTGTCGAATTGGGAACACAAAAATGGAGTTGTCTAGAAATGAAGGATGGAACCTTGGCAACCCGTCGTGCTCTCTGAAAATAAGAAGAAAAAAAAGAAATGAAAGTTTGCCTTGCCACACTATATTTAAGTTAAAAAAAACCAAACCTCTTTACTATTTTTCCCAGCGTTGTATTCTCCTGCAGCGGATAAAAGTCTGTCTTAATTGAAAAGAGAACGTAATGTTTTTAAATGTTTCCCAAGATGTAGGAAGTGAGCGTACACAAGCATGAAACTCAAAAGGATTGGAACATTTTAGGATTCTGTAAATAAAGGCAAAGAAAGACACTCTAGAGTTGAATTCAATGCCTGGGGATAGCATGGGCTCATCCTCCATGTAATTTTCTTGACAAGAGTATGGAAATGTTTGGCCATGGCTGTCTTCTGAGGTGGCTTGCGATTTCGTGAGAGGGATTGGGGTGGGCTTTTGAGATCATTCAAGTCACGCCTCAAAAGTATTGGCTGTGCCCCTCAAAGCCAAATTGCCGCATGGAATGGAACAGAACGGAACAGAACAGAAGAGAATTGAAATTAATGGAATTGAATGGAACGGAATAGAATAGGAATTAGAGTAGAACAGAAGAGAATGGAACAGAACAAAATTGAAAATAATGGAATAGAACAGAATGGAATAGAATAGTATAAGAATTAGAATAGAATAGAACAGAACAGAATAGATGGAACAGAACAAAACAGATCAGAATTGAAAATAATGGAATGGAATGGAATAGAACAGAACGGAACAGAACAGAATTGAAAATAATGGAATAGATCGGAACAGAACAGAACAGAACAGGATAGAATAGAATAGGAATTAGAGTAGAGTAGAACAAAAGAGAACAAAATAGACGGAACAGAACAGAATTGAAAATAATGGGACGGAACGGAATGGAGCAGAACGGAATAGAATAGGAATTAGAGTAGAGTAGATTAGAACAGAACAGAACAACAGAACATAAACAGAACAAGGATCAACTTGCTGATGGTGGCATTATTTAGGCAGCCCATGGCCATCAATTCCGAAAGTTCTGCTCGCGGATCGAATCTGTAAGCAGCAGTTCAACAAACGTGCTTGCGGAAGGGACTCCTGAAAGGAGGTGAATTACGAAAGACTCTTTAGTCTGCCATGCTGCGATGCACAATCAATGTGTGTCCAATTTAATCAGGAAACAGTGTGATCAGAACTTCTGCTGCACTCGTCCCAAGAGCAAAGCGCCAGTTGCTATTTATAGCTCAATGGATTGAACTGTGAGGTTCCATTCCCTTCTGGCACGGATGATGTTTGATTTGAAACAGCTGCAAGAAAACCGCCAAGCTCAGGAGAAGCATCAGGGACCCCCAAAAGATAATACTTTCCTACGTAGCAAGAGTTGTAAAACCAGTCGCAACGTATTTGTATTGGGTGAAATCCACTTATCTTCGCTACTGGTTTGCAAATGTGAGCGTGCACGCCTCCTCCACGCATGCGCAGAGCCTTCTGGGTCAAAAAAAGGGACCGATGATGTCTGGGTGGATGGGCGGAGCCTCCCACCACTGGCGCTACCAGTTCGTCCCGAGCCGGATAGAACCGGCTGCATTTCACCACTGATTTGTGTCCACGTATAACAGGAGCCGATCTTAGTCGGCTCTGCCTTTTCTGTACAGTCCCTTTTTCCTACCCCAAATAATGTCCCGGATGGTAGGGGCAGGAATATAGAAATATTCTGGATTATACGAAGATGGGTGAAATCCAGCAGGTTCTGGAGAACCGGTAGCGGAAATTTTGAGCAGTTCGGAGAACCGGCAAATACCACCTCTGGCTGGTCCCAGAGTGAGGAGGGAATGGGGATTTTGCAGTATTCTTCCCCTGCCACGCCCACCAAGCTACACCATGCCCAGGTTGACTCAGCCTTCCGTCCTTCTGAGGTTGGTAAAATGAGGACCCAGATTGTTGGGGAGCAAGAGGCTGACTCTGTAAACCGCTTAAAGAGGAATTGTAAAGCATTGTCAAGTGGTATATAAGTCTAAGTGCTAGTGCTCCTTCCTCCCTCTCTCCCTCTCCTTCCTTCCTTCCTTCCTTCCTTCCTTCCTTCCTCTCTTATTCCCTTTCTCATTCTTCTTCCTGATGGTGCAGTGAGTATTGCAGGCTGACTCTGCCAACTGCCTGGAGTTCGATCCTGACGGGCTTAAGGTTGACTCAGCCTTCCATCCTTCTGAGGTTGGTAAAATGAGGATTCAGATTGTTGGGGGGTAAGAGGCTGGCTCTGTAAACCGCTTAAAGATGAATTATAAAGCATTGTCAAGCGGTATATAAGTCTAAGTGCTAGTGCTCCTTCCTCCCTCTCTCCCTCTCCTTCCTTCCTTCCTTCCTTCCTTCCTTCCTCTCTTATTCCCTTTCTCATTCTTCTTCCTGGTGGTGCAGTGAGTATTGCAGGCTGACTCTGCCCACTGCCTGGAGTTCGATCCTGACGGGCTTAAAGTTGACTCAGCCTTCCATCCTTCCGAGGTCGGTAAAATGAGGACCCAGATTGTTGGGGGCAAGAGGCTGACTCTGTAAACCGCTTAGAGAGGGCTGTAAAGCACCATGAAGCGGCATATAAGTCTAAGTGCTATTGCTATTATGGGTCCCTTCCAACTCTATTATTGTTGTTATTACTGTTATTATTTTAAGATGACAACTCTGAGATTTTTTTGGGGGGGGAGCTGGGAATTCAAAATTACGTCACCTAAAGTTCTCCTTCCCCCCCCCCCCTTCATTCCATTTTGCAAAGGAAGCGAAATATGTGGAGACGGTATAAATCCGTCCAGTGAATTAATCAGTTTTTGTTCATTTGCTCGCTGCAGCTGTCAACGCAGGGAGAAGCCAGCCAGGTGATCGGCCCATTAACCGAAGGGCAGAGAAGGAATGTGGCGGTCGTGAACTCCCTCTACAAACTGCACCAGTCCGTTCTAAAAGTAAGTGCTGAGGAGATTTTCGTGACGGGAAAGCTTTAATCGCCGGAGCGCTCCAGACACCTGAAGTGAACCGAGCCACTTCCCAAATTATTTCTCTGAACATTGGAATGGAGCTTAGTCTTTGCACAGATATCCTTGACTTACGACCAGCGGTGGATTTCACATATTTTTATCACTGGTTCCCTTCGTGTGGGCATACGTCCGGCCTTGAAAATGTGGATAAATAGGAGGGCATTACATCCGGGCGAAAGGCAGGGCCGGGCCCACCTGCAATCACCGCTAACGGTTTGCGCGAACCAGTCTGAATCAGCTGAATACCACCTCTGCTTACGACCAATTTGTTTATCTGCCCCCAAAAAATATCCAAGATGGAGTCGGTTACAGCCACAAGACTTGGTTTAATAATTACCATAATAATTGAAACATCAGGGTTGGTGGTGGATCGCCGACAACCACAATGACTGACGACAGGGTGGTGGGTCGCAAGGCGAGGACAACCTGGATTTCGCCCGCACTTGACGGAATGAGATGCAGTGAATCCTCGACTTACAATCGTTTGTTTAATGACCGCTTGAAGTTACGGCACTGAAAAAAAAATGGGACAGAACCATTTTTCCAGTGGTGAAATCTAAAATATGTTACTACTGGTTCTGTGGGCGTGGCTTGGTGGTGGTGGGGGTAATGTGACTGGGTGGGCGTGGCCAATTTTTTTTTTAACTTTTAAAAGCATTTTTTCTACAAGCTCTTCATTGAAGAGCTTTTACAACGAAGAGGTTGTAAAAAAATGCTTTCAAAAGGCTCTGACGATTCCAGTTGAGTTGCCTGATTGGCAGAGGCTTTTTTTAAAAGCCTCTACCGATCAGGCAACTCAGCTGGGATCGTCAGAGGCATTTAAAAGAAAAAAAAGGGTTTTTTTCCTTTTAAAAGCCTTTGACGGTCCCAGCTGAGCCGCGTGATCATCAGAGGCTTTTTTTTTTTTTTTTTTACTTTTAAAAGCATTTTTTGGCCGAAGAGGTTGTAGAAAAAATGCTTTTAAAAGTAAAAAAAAGCCTCTGATGATTGTGCGGCTCAGCTGGGCTTATGGGGGGGGGCAGGGATTTTTGCTACCGGTTCTCCGAACCACCCGCCTCTATCACTACCGGATCGGGTGATCCGGTCCGAACTGGGAACCTTTCACCCCTGCATTTTTCCCACTTAACGGCTGTTGCACCATCCCCAATGGTCACGTTATCAAAAAAATCAGACGCTTGGCAATTGACTCCTATTTATGACGGTCGCAGTGTCCCGGAAATCATGCAATCCTCTTTTGCGACCTCCTGCTGAGCAAAATCAACAGGGAAGCCCGATTCACTTTACCAAACTTAACAACCGCAGCCATCCTCTGAAACTGTGGCAAACAAGGTCATAAAATGGTGCCAAACCCCCTTAACACCTGTCTCGCTTAGCAGTAGAAATTTAGGGCTTAATTGTGGTCATTAAATCAAAGGACTACCTGTACAGCATCTCTGTGCGGCCTCTTGGAGGAATCGGATTTATTTTTGTTATTTTTTTTGAAAAATTTTAGAATTTTATTTCTTACACACATATTGTAAATGTACATTCTCTTATCCATAATTGATCATACATATACATATTTTTTGTAAAGAAAGCATAAAGATAAGGCATTTTGATTACATTTGGGGTTGCTCTTCTACCCTTTCTTTTCCTTCATCTTACAACAAACCTTCTCATTCTTTCCCTTCCCTACCTCCTCTCCTCTCCTACTTCCTTCCTTCCTCCTCTCTTTCCTCTTCCGTACTTCCCCTTCCTTTCCCCCACTCCTCCCCTCTTTTCCCCCTCTTTAGCCCTCTCTCCTACTCTTTTCCCCTATCCTTTCTTCCTCTTCTTTTCCCTTTCTCCCACTCCTCTCTCTTCTCCTCCTCTTCTATCTTACCCTCTACTCCTCTCTCCTTTCTTTCTCCTTTGTTGTCCAATATTTCCCCTATTTGGTATCCGAGCATCCCTGGAGAAATCGGATTTAGAAGAAGTTAATCCAGCATATTTTTTTTCGTCAGCACAGCTGGTGGATCAGCTGGATTTTCGTGGCCCACTTGTAAAATAAAGATTTGCCGTACTTGGATCTCACTGCGCCGTTTAACGTCGTCTCCCGTATTTTTTCGTAGGTGATCTCCAACCAAAGTGGATTTCCAACCGCTTCGGAGGAAACTGTTCATGCTGCCTTGAAGGTAGGTGTGTATGATAAAGTCAGATTTAAATCTTGCTTTGAACAGCACGCTTCCTTTCTGTCTGATCCCAACTAACTCGCGGGTCAATGAAAATGACAAGAGGAAGGAAGGACTTCTTGTGTTGAGCGTCTGAATAGAATCACAGGGCTGGAGTAGAGGTCCTCTACTCCAACCCCCTGCCCTACGCAACGATCCTTATATCACAGGTTCGAATGTGGGTCGGTCAGCGGGACCATAAGTTTTCTGTCTTCTGAACTTCGGGACTCGTGTTGGAGCCCATCTTCCGATGAATCCTTATATCAACCTCTTTTAACGACTCCGTAATCCCTTATGGGGTAGAATCTGGGCAACTGAATGGAGCGGAGTGTTTACTGGCCGGATGCCCTTCCTGTTGCCAATGCAGAGTTTTTATGCACCATAGGTCCGAATGGGAAACCGCTTGTTTAACGTAACTATTCTTTTCTGACCTGGGTTTTATCCTTGGTTCTGCCTTCCAGACAATCCATGGTTTGATGGGCAGCGCCGTGCAACCTTTGCTGGACTCGGTGGGCGACTCCGTAGAAGCTATTATCATGACCATGCATCAGGAGGATTTCTCCGGGTAATTGAGTAACTGCTTCTCGACACTTTCTACAGGAAGTAAACCGTGTGAAAAATGGAGAGTCTGTTCGTTTTGCGACCACCACCCCTCCCCACAAAAGAAACATTAATCTAGCTGTATTGCAGCCTATTATGGAAGGCAAGCAGATGTTTGCTGCGGAAACGCAGGCAGAATTACCAGTAGAATTGGAAGGGACCTTGGGAGGTAATCTAGTCCAACCCCCTGCTCCAGCAGGAGACCCTATATCAGTGAGGGCTAACCTTTTCCAGATTGAGTTCCCAAAGTGCATGCGTGTGCCCGAACCCCCAAATTGCAATGTGCGTGCAGCCCCAGCGCATGTGCCCAGCCCCCAGGCATGCACACATGGCCCCCTCCATGTGCCCCCCAGCATGCACGTGCAGCCCCCCCACACATACACACTGCATGCATGCGCACCCCATGCCCCCTGCGCATGCACGTGCATCCCCCATGTGCCCCCCCCACCTTCCTGCGCATGCTTGTGCGACTGGTGGGTTCCTCCCGGTTCGGCCCGGTTCTGCCAAGCCGGTAGCACAGATGATATGACATCATCAAACCGGTTCTGCCCCCCACCCCCACCCCTGCATTATTCTTACCTTTTATTTGGCTGCACCCCTAATCTATTGCTGCCTCTTGAGTCCCAGCTGATCGGCTAGAAAGAAAAAAACTGTTTAAACTCTTGGGGTTTCAAAGGGCCGCCCTACAGCTGATCAGTGTTAAAAGGCAATGTGGACCGGTGCCTCCAAAAGCAAATGAGTAGACCGGTGCCTCCAAAAACAAATGGGTAGACGGGTGCCTCCAAAAACATACGGGCTAGTCGTTCCTGACTCTAGGGGGCAGTGCTCATCTCCGTTTCAAAGCCGAAGAGCCAGCGATGTCCAAAGACGTCTCCGTGGTCATGTGGCTGGCCTGACTAAACGCTAAAAACGCTAAACGCTGTTCCCTTCCCAGTAAAGGTGGTCCCTATTTTTCTACTTGGATTTTTGACGTGCTTTCGAACTGCTAGGTTGGCAGAAGCTGGGACAAGTCGCGGGAGGTCACCCCGTTACGCGGGATTCAAACTGCTGAACTGCCGACCTTTTGATCAACAAGCTCAGCGTCTTACCCACCGAGCCACGGCGTTAGCGGTGGGTTTAAAAGATTCAGCAGTACTATAAATCATTCTTACAGCAGCTTGAATGGAGGAAAAAAACCTTGAAATTTCCCCCTTTACCTCATTCTCTTCCAGCTGGAGTTTTCCTCCCCCGCTGTCAGGAAAACCATCCCCAAAAGATTTCAAACAATGTTTTTTTCCACTGGATTTTTTTTTAAAAAAAGGTCAAAATAAACAAAGGCCCTCAATTTTTTTCCTCAAATAGTGACATGTCATAAAATCTTCCTTGTGTTGCTGTTTGAAAGGAAAGGGTTGCAGATTTGCAAAGGATGGAGATCTGACCCGGGGCTTTCGGGAAATTGAACAGGTCGTGCGTAATCCGGGGCTACGGAATTAGAAAACAATCCTAGGGTTAGGATTTGGAGCCAGGCTAAATTGTCACTCCGGTCTGGGAAACCGTTATTAAAGAATTATCCTGACCGCTGAGCCCTTTAAATTAGGGGTGGATTGAAAGCTTAAGGCTTCTGGCTGACGAAAATGCTCTGGAGGGTTGCCGGAAGGAGTTTAGAAAAGGGTTATGGCAATAAATGTTTGTTCTGCCATTTTTTAAACCAAAATTAAATGCTTTATACCAGGGGTGGGTTCTATTTACTTTTACTACTGGTTCGTAACGGGGCCGCGCGCGTGCTCTTCTGCACATGTGCAGAAGCGTTCTGATGATGTCGGGGTCGGTGGACGGAGCCTCCTGCCAATTTCACTACCGTTTCTATAGAACCGGTGCGAACTGTGGGCAACCCACCACACCTTTCGACCAGAGGTCTCAAACTCAAGGCCCGTGGGCCGGATCCGGCCTGTGAGGTGCTGAAATCTGGCCCGCGAGTCCAGAAATAGCAAAGGACCGACCCACGGTACCTCTGGCAGCCAAAACGGGGTGCCGGGCAGGGGTGGGTTCTACTTAGCTTTACTACCGCTTCGCAACTCAAATCACCCATGATGACGTCGTGGCGGGTGGGTGGGGCGTCCTGCCTGTTTTACTACCAGTTCTATAGAACCGGACAACCACTGGCGCAGCAGGGGGGGCATGCATTGTCCCCCCTGCTGTGTTTTGGCCGGCAAAGTGCCGCAGGAGGCCGCCCAGGCTGAAAATGGGGCACAGACGGGAGGTGAGGGGAAACTATAATGCCGATCCAGCCCTCGAAGAAATCCAGTTTGACACCCCTGCTTTCCGAGAGAATGCCTTATGTAGCTAGTGCCCGACTTACAACAGTTCATTTAGTGACCGTTTAGTATGGCCTTGGAAAAAGATGATTGAAGACTGTGTTTCACATTATAACCATTGAAACATTGCCGTTGCCATGTGATCGAAATTCAGACGCTTGGCAACTGGCTCATATTTATGACGGTCGCAGTGTCTTTTTGCGACCTTCCGATGAGCAAAGTCCATGAGGGGTTGGGGGGGAAGCCAGATTCCCTCAACAACCAAGAAAGGCTGTAAAATATTTTGGGAGAGCTTTTAAGGGCTTCCCCATTCAGTTGGCTTGAAAGAAAGTCACAAAAGGGGGATCACTTGCACCCCTCCCCCGGGACACTGCAGCCATCATAAATGTGAATCAGTGGCCAAGCAACTGAATTTTGATCATGTGACATGGGGTGGAGGGCATGCCAGAACAGTTGAAAGTGTGAAAAATGTTCATAAATCCCTTTTCTCGGCCGTGTTGTAACTTCGAGCGGTCGCTAAATGAACTGTTGCAAATCAAGGAGTAGCGGCATTAACAAAACTCCAGTGGAAATTAACTGTCATGCCCTGGTCAGAGTCTGAATCGGCATAGGAAGACGAGCCAGAGCTGGAGGGGGCGGCTTCATTGGCTTGGGAGGAAATTGGGGAGGAGCAGGCCCAGTCAGGCCAGGGCCTTTCAGGATTGGGACGGCTTGTAGGCAGGGAGGAAAGGGGGCAGGATGACCAAGAGAGGCTAAGCAGTGAACATGAGACAGAGCTCAGGCGATGAGCAAGGACCGCCCCTCCTGATCCTCGAGCACGGAGAGTGGAGAGAAGGCGAGAACAGCGCAGACTGAGCCGACTACTTGAGAGGAGAGTGCCCTGCCCCTCTTCACAAAGCACACCTGGGGACTGAGACTTAAGAAGACGCTGTGGGGAGGGACATTTGTTGGGAAGAAACACTGAATTCCTGGAGTGCTGAGTGCCAACGTTTAAACTTTCCTAGATTCCTTGCATTCTTTTTGGATTTCTTGCTTTGCAGCCGTAGTGCTCATAGCATTGGGCTGGACTATTTGCAGCCAGAGGCTGCTTGAGGTATGTGTGTGTATGTATGATCACTTCGCTCTGGGACTTGCCAGAAATGTGGGAGCGTTTGGGGAAATTTGGAGCCATAAGGGGGTGGTTTGAATTGCCAGCTGCCTGTGTTATCTCTGTGCCATGCCCTGGGTCATCACATTAACCTTTTCCTCTTTTTACGTTTGTCGGGCAGGTCCCTGCCCCCTTCGGGAAAGCCGGACGTCCCTTGCTCTCTGTACATGAAGGAGCTGCAGGGGTTCATCGCCAGGATCATGAACGACTATTTCAGACACTACGAATGCTACGATTTTGTCTACGAGAGGACCGAGGGCATCGCTCAGAGGGGCATCGAGGTCTTCATCCGCAACGCCAGCCTGCTCCGGCCTCTCGGCGAAGGAGGGAAAATGAGGCTGGCGGCCGACTTCGCTCAGGTGAATTCTGCTTGGCTTCCGGTCTGTGCTCTGGGTTCAAAACACCTGATTTGTCGGTTTCATCCGGGGGTTAGGGTTGAGTTAACAGAGATAACAGAGTCGGGAGGAACCTTGGACGTCTTCTGGTTGACACACACACACACAATGGCCGGGGTGACTCGATTGCATCAGGGCTGTGGTTGATCTCGGGGAATGGGGGGTGGCCGATTGGATGGGTGTAGTCAATTGGGTGCGTGTGGCCAGCTTGATGCCACTCACTGGGCATAGCTGACTGGGTGGGCATGGCCAGCTTCATGCCACTCCCCCAACTGCTGGCATGTTTCCTCTTCGCATTGGGTGGATCGGGCCGAAGAATATAGAATAGAATAGAATAGAATAGAATAGAATAGAATAGAATAGAATAGAATAGAATAGAATAGAATAGAATAGAATAGAATAGAATCGGGAGGAAGAGGAGAAGGGAATAGAATAGAATAGAATAGAATAGAATAGAATAGAATAGAATAGAATAGAATAGAATAGAATAGAATAGAATAGAATAGAATAGAATAGAATAGAATAGAATAGAATATGTGGAGTGGAGTGGAGTGGAGTGGAGTGGAGTGGAGTGGAGTGGAGTGGAGTGGAGTGGAATAGAAGAGAGGAGAGGAGAGGAGAGGAGAGGAGAGGAGAGGAGAGGAGAGAAGAACATAGAGAGAATAGAATAGAATAGAATAGAACATAGAACATAGAACATAGAGAATATAGGAGTAGGAGTAGGAATAGAACAGAACAGAACAGAACAGAACAGAACAGAACAGAACAGAATAGAATATATGGAGAGGAGTAGAGTGGAGTGGAGTAGAAGTTTATTGGCCAAGTGTAATTAGATACATACGGAAATTTCTCCGGTGGAAACGACAAATGCAAACATCCATACAAATAAAGATTTATATATTTGGGGTTCTCTTATTGAAACTGTCCTCACCGTGGATAGAGAAGCATTCCAGCCCATCTATACCGGGGACTAATGACTTGCCCTTGGTGGGACCCAGGCCGACGTTATCGTCCACCACGGGCCGTTTCTTCAGGCTCCGCCTTGTGACGGTAACAAGACGGCAGCCGCTCACGCGGCAGGTCAGATTCTAGGTAGGTGGGGATGTCGATACCGCAACTATTGCCCACGCTGCCCAAGGTTCCCTCGGGGTGAGGGGGGATTGGGGGGTTGATAATAGCTGTGGTGCCACCTTCCAGCTGCGGCCTCTCTTGGGAATTGGACCCCTCAAGACACCATCGGTCCTGGCCCAGAGTTTGTCCAGGGCAGGATTCTGAAGGGGACACTGTCCAAAATGGCGCAGGCCAAGGCATAGCTTTGACTCGTGGTGGGTTTCAAAACTTTTTACTACCGGTTCTCTGGGCGTGGCAAGGGAAGGATACTGTAAAATATCCATTCCCACCCCACTCCAGGGGAAGGATACTGTAAAATCTCCATTGCCACCCTACTCCAGGGGAAGGTGACTGCAAAATCCCCATTTCCTCCCAATCAGTTGGGATTTGGGAGGCGGAGAATAGATGGGGGCAAGGCCAGTCAGAATTTTTACTACCAGTTCTCTGAATTACTCAAACATTCTGCTACCAGTTCTCCAGAACTGGTCGGAATCTGCTGCAACTCACCTCTGTTGGCACCCCAGTGATACTGGGGAGAAAGAAAGAAAGAAAGAAAGAAAGAAAGAAAAAGAAAGAAAGAAAGAAGGAAGGAAGGAAGGAAGGAAGGAAGGAAGGAAGGAAGGAAGGAAGGACAGGACAGGGAAGGAAGGAAGGAAGGAAGGAAGGAAGGAAGGAAGGAAGGAAGGAAGGAAGGAAGGAAGGAAGAAAGAAAGAAAGAAAGAAAGAAAGAAAGAAAGAAAGAAAGAAAGAAAGAAAGAAAGAAAGAAAGAAAGAAACCATCTGAAGGAAGCAAATGATAAACCCCCAGATACAAAACAAAGATGAATCTATTAAGCACGTAGTAAGCTAAGACTGAAAGGCAATAACCATTATATGCCATAATACACGGCTCAGTTTTCACCTTCGGTACAGTATATATTGGCCGGACTAAAAAGATTTCCTCAGGTCGGTGAGATAATTTTAAATGACATTTCCTTGACATTTATCTATACTGTGAGGCATCATCTAGGAATTGTGGCCCCTTACGACCTATTCATTACGAGGATGTTTGTCGCCGAATAACAAAAAAAAAACCCAAAACTCAAGTGCACTAAGGTGACAGTAAATTGGAGCATTTTAAGTTGTGTTAGTTGGGGAATAATATTTTGCCCTTTAAATGCCAGGTGATTCTGTACGATCAAAAGAAGGAAATGTGAGCCCGATGGAGGCAGAAACAGATGAAGGAAAATCAAAGATTTGTGGTTTTTCTTCCCCCTGTTATCTGGCACCAAAAAAAAAATATACACTCTCCAGGCAGGGGATTTGAGTTTAGCCGAGAAAAATATAGACATTTTTTTACTACAAAAGGTAATTTCATTGCTGTTGGCAGGAATGGGAACAGATTCCAGATTTGTCAGAAATGTGATATTTGTTAGACTTGCATCCTGCAGCAATAATAATGTTAACAAGCTGGGGAATTGGATGAATTATTTTCCTTGAGGGGGTAGAAAAAAAATTGTACAGAAAAATGAAAAAGATTTGGGGATGGAGTTTAAAAAAAATTTTTGGGGGGGGCTAGGGCTAATGAAAGAACTTCCGGTCTTTACTTTTTGTTAAAATTCCGGAAGTCCTCAACTTACAACCACAGTTCGGCCCAGAATTTATGTTGCTAAGTGAGACATTTGTTCAGTGAGATTTTGCCCCACTTTACGACCTCTCCTGCCTCAGTTGTTAAGTGAATCACTGCCGTTGTTAAGACAGTTGATCTTTGTCGTAGGACCACAATTCAGCCCAGAATATATGTTGCTAAGTGAGATTTATTTGTTAAGTGAGGTTTTGCTCTTTTTTTTTTTTAAATTTGATTTATATGCCGCCCTTCTCCGGAGACTCAGGGCGGCTTACAATGCGTTAAGCAATAGCCTTCATACTTTTGTATATTTTATACAAAGTCAGCTTATTGCCCCCACAAACTGGGTCCTCAATTTACCCACCTTAGAAAGGATGGAAGGCTGAGTCGACCTTGAGCCTGCCTGGGATTGAACTCGCAAGTAATTGCAGCAGCTGGATCTTAAATGCTGCCTTTGTAGGAGGCATTACTCCCCTACGCTACTCAGGCTCTATTTTATCATCTTTCTTGCCACCTTTGTTAAGTGAATCACTGCAGCTGTTAAATTAGTAACACACTTGCTAAGTGAATCCGGCTTCCCCATTGTCTTTGCTTGTCATGAAGGTCGCAAAAGGGGAATCACACAACCCCGGGACACTGCAAAAGTAATAAATATGGACCAGTTGCCAAGTCAATCTGAATCATGTGACTATGGAGATGCTTCAACGGTCATAAGTGTGAAAAATGATCCTAAGTCAGATTTTTTTGAGTGCCGTTGGAACTTTGAGTGGTCATTAAACCAAATGTTGTAAGTCAAGGGCTACCTGTAATAGTGTCAAGTTTCGATGTCGTCTCAAATAAAATTGCATTTCAACAAAAAGTCTTTCATAAAATCTCTCATTTATTAAGCACAACAACCGATACCCAACTCCATCGCAGCCAACACTGGCTTCCTGACCCAAAACCCTCCCTTTCCTTTCCCCACTCCTCTGCACTCATTGGCCATCTTCCAAGTCATTCTGCCCCTAATCTACTGCTCCAGCTCAAAGGAATTTCCCCCTTCCCAACCCATCTCCTAGGGGATATCATCTCCAGGGAAAATAAGTAGGTGAAAAGTTAAACGTCCCTTTCCAGGTGCCTCTCCTTCTCCTTCTATGTCAGCACTAGAGTAAATGCAGCTTGAAGTGCTGACAAATAGTAGTTGTTAAGTGAATGGCTTCCGCGTTGACTTTGCTATTTAGAAGGGGTCAAATTTGGGCTCAACTGTGGTCGTACGTCGAGGACTTCTCAATCTACTTTAATATCTACTCTAGTGTCGACTCTAATAACAGATACTATGGCTCTCCCGCGCAACGTTCCAGCCACAACAGAGGCGTGTGTACGTTTTGTGTGTTTTGTTGCAAAACGGTTTCTCGCACGGGAGCACAAACCCATAATAGGAGGACGGCTTGCGGCACGGAGGCAATCCGAAACTCTGAAAATTGTTCCGTTATTTGTTAATAACGGAGCAGCTACAGAGACAATGTTTCAATTATTCCTTTAAAAAGAAAAAGCTTTTAAAAGGTGTTGGTGACCACCTTTAAAGCGCTCCATGGCTTAGGGCCAGGGTATTTATGAGACCGCCTTCTGCCG
Source organism: Masticophis lateralis (assembly GCA_030761175.1). Taxonomy (NCBI): domain Eukaryota; kingdom Metazoa; phylum Chordata; class Lepidosauria; order Squamata; family Colubridae; genus Masticophis; species Masticophis lateralis. Next base: position 87,844,093 of record JAUDYJ010000006.1, on the reverse strand, counting down.
CCAATAGCCTCCCACCGGCCAGTACGGTCTCACAGAGACGGCTTCCTCAGGGTGCCGTCGGCCAAACAATGTGAGCTGGCGACCCCCAGGGGGAGAGCCTTCTCTGTGGCGGCACCCACTCTCTGGAACGACCTACCCCCAGAGATACGCACGATACCGGACCTCCGGACGTTTCGTCGGGCCCTTAAAACTCACTTATTTCATCTACCCAGGCTGGCTTGATCCCATCCTTTCGGTTTTAAATTGAAATTGATTTTAATTGGCTTGTTTTAAATTGGGAGCCGAAATGATTTAATACCTTTTAAACTGTTTTAAATTTGGTACACTATGTTTTATCTTGGCTGTTCACCTCCCGGAGTTCTGTTGGAGAAGGGCGGTATAAAAATCTAAATAAATTAATTAATTAAATAAAATTAAAAAATGAATATACTGTTGAATTGTTCGTTACAGGGATGTCGTAACGCCAACGGGTAAGAGCTAAATTTTATGCTCGGTTGTCGGTCACCAGCTGTTTAAAAAGCTGATGTTAGACGTTGTCAAGCCCAATGTGCCACCATAACACAATTTTGTCACACTACGCATGATAGACTCATTTATGTCTGGCAAGAACGAGGAAGTGTAAAATTGTTCCAAATGGCTTGGGAATTTTTGCAGAAGAGGTGTCAGATATTTAGCGTGGCGCTCTCTGCAAAGTGTACCCTATAGTAGAGCAGGCGTAACAAACCGAATGGGTTTTAATCCACAAATGCACTTCTTATTTCGGATGTTATGAAAATTTGCTCAGTGTCACCGAGTGGATGTTGCTTCTGTCGAACTGGCCTGTACTTCGGAAATAGAAGGCAGAAGAGCTAGGTTTCCCTTTGAGATGGATAAAATCTCTCTCCAATTCCCTGTGTGGGAGACCAGTTCTTCTCAATGGACTAGAAACCAGGAGACCGGGAGTTCTAGTCCCACTTTAAATCATGAAAGCCAACTGGGTGACTTTGGGCCAGTCACTAGGAGATAGGGAATTCTAGTTCTGCCTTATCCATGAAAGCCAGCTCAGTGACTTTGGGCCAATCACTAGGAGACCGGGAGTTCTAGTTCTATAGAATATAGAATTAGAATTATTAAATAGAGTAGAATAGAATAGGAATGGAATAGAACAGAATACAATAGAACAGAATTTAGAATTAGAATTAGAATTATTAGAATAGAATAGAAAATATGAAATGGAATGGAATAGAACAGAATATAGAATTAAGAATTAGAATTAGAATTATTAGATAGAGTAGAATAGAAAATTGGAATGGAATGGAATGGAATGGAATGGAATGGAATAGAATGGAACTGAACGGAAGAAAATAGAACAGAATTTAGAATTAAGAATTAGAATTAGAATTATTAGAGTAAAATAGAAAATATGGAATGGAATAGAACAGAATATAGAATTAAGAATTAGAATTATTAGAGTAGAATAGAAAATATGGAATGGAATGGAATAGAATTTAGAATTTAAATTAGAATTAGAATTATTAGAGTAGAATAGAAAATATGGAATGGAATGGAATAGAATATAGAATTAGAATTAGAATTATTAGAATAGAATAGAACAGAATATAGACTTTAGAATTAGAATTATTAGACAGAATAGAAAAGAAAATGTGGAATGGAATGGAATAGAACAGAATATAGAATTAAGAATTAGAATTATTAGAGTAGAATAGAAAATATGGAATGGAATGGAATAGAATATAGAATTAGAATTGTTAGACAGAATAGAATAGAAAAGTTGGAATGGAATGGAATGGAATAGCACAGAATATAGAATTTAGAATTAGAATTAGAATTATTAGATAGAATAGAATAGAAAAGATGGAATGGAATGGAATGGAACAGAATAGAACAGAATATAGAATAGAATAAGACAGAAAAGAACAGAATAGAATTCTTTATTGGCCAAGAGTGATTAGACACACGCAAGGAGTAAGTGATAATTCACGATCATAATCCTCGTAAAAATGCATTCATCGACATAAACCATACAGAATTATAAATGTATGATGTATAAATATTGTAAATCGTATTAGCGGATGAAAGCCGAACGATTTCCTCTTGCAGATGGAGTTGGCCGTGGCCCCGCTTTGCAGACGCGTCTCTGACCTGGGGAAACCCTACAAACTCTTAAGATCATTCAGGTAAGGGAATCTTTCAACAGCTGAGACTGTGATTCAGTTGTTTTCGTTAACAGGAAAAAAAAAATCAGTGGCTTCTCACTTTTTGGAGGCTTTAATTAAAATCCTCTGGCAAGCGTCACATGTAAATTAGCAACCAATTATCTTTGATTTCCCTCCTTTGGGGTTTTATTCAGCTTGTGACTAAAACACGGAGAGATTCTGCCGTGCAAGTTGTCAGCTCAGCTGTATCTTTTTTCGCTTTTCATCTCGGCTCTTGTGATAATGAGCTGCTGCAGTCCCGCGAAGGGCTCCCTCCCTCCTCCTTTTCCCTCCCTCTCGGAAGCCGAGAATTTATAACGGGGTGGCAGAGGAGGGCTTAATTAAAATAATGAGCTGTTATTCCAAACAATCACCCACCCGATTTGAAAACAGAGGGTGTATGAAATCCCGCCCAAGCGAATTAGCAATGGGTGGCATGCTGTGTTTGCTATTAGTTAAGTGTCATTAGCGGCAAAACTCACACTCTGGAAACAGATGATCATCGGTAGAACCTTCTAGAACGGGGAGGGGGGGTGTCAAACTCGATTTCGTTGAGCGGCGGGTTGTTTGACCTCGGGGGGGGGCAGGGTAGGCATGGCCAGCTCCATGTCACTCATCAAGGCCCCGTGTTTGGCCACAGCGGCCTCCTGGAGCCCTCTGACAGCGCGGGCGCAGTGGTGAGATTCAGCTGGTTCTGTCCGGTTCGAGCAAATCGGTAGTGGTGACTGCGGGATGCTCTGCCCACCTGCCCGGATGTAATGCGTGAGCGCGCTCACATTTGCGGACCGATAGGGAAGGTAAATGAATCCCACATCTGGTGGGTGGCCCTCCCGAACTCCGTTTACTCTGGCAGAGGCACTGAGGGCTGGTCCTTCACTGTTTCCAAGGCAGCCCCGCAGGCTGGATCTAAGCACCCCGCAGACCAAATCCGGCCCGCGGGCCTTGAGTTTGATACCCCTGATATAGGGTCTCTTACTTCAGCAGGTGGTTGGACTAGAAGACCCCCAAGGTTCCTTCTTACTCAGTGAGTCTAAGCTGTGTAGTTGTGGAAACTAAACTTAGCTTCTACAGAATAGAATAAGAGGTGGAAGGGACCTTGGAAGTCTTCTAGAATGGGCCCTCTGCGGCCGAGTTCTACGGTAATACCAGCATCCACCACGATCAGCCTTCTGCTACTCAGTTGTTTCAAAGTCTTCATGTTCTGATCTCTTTCCACTGTCATGCTTCCTCCTCCCCCAGACCAATGCTCTTCCAGACCAGCGAGCATATCTCCAACAGCCCAGCGGTGGGAGACGTCATTCCGTACAGCACCGTCATCCAGTTCTTATTCACGAGGGCGCCCCCCGAATTGAAATCCCCGTTCCAGGTAATGAAAGAATGTAACCTTTTCCTACAAAATGCAGGCAGTCCTTGACTTATGACCGCAGCCGAGCCCGAAATGTCTTTTGGGAAGCGAGACATTTGCCCCGTTGTATGACCTTTTGAGTGAATCCCTAACTTTGTTCCGTTAGCGACGCAGTTGTTAAGTGAATCTGGCTTCCCCCCTTGTTTTTGCTGGTCCGAAGGTCACAAAAGGGGATCACGCGACCCGGGGACGCTGCAACCGTCATAAATGTGAGTCAGATGCCAAGTGCCCAAATTTTGATCACGTGACTGTGAGGACGCTGTAACGGTTGTGTGAAAAACGGTCATAAGTCACTTTTTTTCAGTACTGTTGTAAGTCGAGGACTACCTGTGTGAGACCAACGTGGGGCAACCCGTTTCTCTCCACCTGTGTGCTCAATGCTAGTTTGCGTTTGACGGAGAAGTTCCCCATACAGGTAGTCCTCGTCTTACAACGGTTTGCTTAGCGACCGTTTGAAGTTACAATGGCATTGAAAAAAGCGACTTAGGGCCGTTTCTCACACCTATGACCGTTGCAGCATCCCCATGGTCATGTGATCAAAATTCAGATGCCTGGCAACTGACTCATATTTATGTCTGTTTTGCAGTGTTCCGGGATCAAGTGATTCCCTTTTGCGACCTACTGACAACCCAAAGTCAAGAGGGAAGTCGGATTCATTTAACAACCGTCTTACTAACATATCACCTGCAGTGATTACTTAACAACCGAGGGGGAGAAAGGTCACAAAATGGGGGCAAAACTCATTTCACCCGTGTTTTGCTGAACCCCAGAAATTTGGCGCTCCAGGGTGGTCATAAGTCGAAGCCTGCCTGTATTATGGGACGAGCAACTTGAGCGCATGAAGGAGCAAATCGTGTGCAAAGTGCAAAATGAAAAATTCAGTCATTTCCTGCTCCGTTTCAATTTCCAACAGTAGAATATTCCTAATATGTTAATGTGAGATGTTCATAGTGGCTTTTTTGGGGTTTTTTGACATCGGTACTATGCAAGTTCAGAAATAAGGAGAATAAATCCTGAATATGGAATAAGGCCATCAGGATCCATTGATTTGCCGTTTGGAAAGGCAATTGGAAAGCGAGCCTGGATAGCTCAGCAGACTAATGCATTGTAATGCATTGTGATTAACTCCAGCTGTCTGCAATTACTGTAAGTTTGAATCTCACCAAGCTCAAGGTTGACTCAGCCTTCCATCCTTTCTAAGGTAGGTAAATTGAGGACCCAGTTTGTGGGGGCAATAAGCTGACTTTGTATAAATATACAAAAGTATGAAGGCTATTGCTTAATGCATTGTAAGCTGCCCTGAGTCTCTGGAGAAGGGCGGCATATAAATCAAAAAAAAAAAATTGTGGTTACGCTGTGGCAGCAAAAAAAACCCCACAGAAAGCCTTGAAGATAACATTTTGTCATTGCGTGCCAGGAGTGGGGGGAGCGTTAGGGGTGGGTCACGCGTGTGTGCCCACACCCATAATTCTATGGCCCAGTAGGGCCATTTTTCTCTCTCCCCAGGATCCAGAGCCTTTCTAGGAGTCTGGGGAGGGCAAAAACAGCCTTCCCCCCACCCTCCCAGAAGCCCTCTGGAGGCCAGAAGCGGCCCGTTTGCCAACTTCCCGTGGGACCGGAAGGCCCATTTTTTGCTCTCCCCAGCCTCCAGAGCCTTTCTAGGAGTCTGGGGAGGGCGAAAATCGTCTTCCTCACACACACACACACTCCCGAGGCCCTCCTGAGGCCGGAAACGGCCCATTTTCCAACTTCCGGTGGGCCCAGAAGGCCCGAAAATCATTTGGCGCCAGAGCTGAGCTCACATGCCCACCAATATGGTTACGCATGCCATAGGTTCACCATCACGGCTATAAACCAATAAAAAGACAGCAAAAACGGGCCTTCCGGTCCCACCAGAAGTTGGCAAATGGGCCATTTCCAGCCTCCAGGGTGGGTGGGGGGGAGGCCGTTTTCAACCTCCCCAGACTCCTAGAAAGGTTCTGGAGCCTGGGGAGAGAGAAAATCGGGCCTTCCCCGCCACCACTCCGAGGCCCTCCGGAGGTAGGAAACAGCCTGTTTCCCTACTTCTGGTGAGCCCGAAAATCAGCCAATGCACCGGTGCTGAGCCCACGTACCCACCGATATGGCTACCCATGCCACCATCGCCATCACAGTTATAGGCTAACAAAAGCACAATGGCATAATATTATATTTTTAAGCAGAGAAGATACTCTTTTATGATCCCTTCTATTCTTAAAGGCTGAGGGGATAAATTTCTGCATTATGTTTCCTTCCATGTTAAATAGTTTTGATAATAATAATAAAAATACTTTTGTGAGCAGGCCAAAAAAAAAAAAAAGGTGCATTCTTGTTGTATCCAGAGCTATCAATGTTCTTGCCCAGCCAGCCCCAAAACAGCTAGGGAAATTTAAGGAAGCACAGAAGAAAATAGATTTTAGAAAGCTATCTCCCTTGCTTCTCTGAGGTAAATGTGGAATCTGGGAAACAGTGAGTGGAATTTTCCAGCTTCATGGATCTGAAACGTCTTGGAGTGGTGCGATGGCCTAGCGCTCTTGCCGCACAATCAGGCGGCTCGTGAATTCGATCCTACGTAGAGGCAGATACTTTTCTCTCTCTGAGCACAGTGAGAATATATCTGCGGAAGAAAACTCTGCATTGGCAACAAGAAAGGCATCCGGCCAGTAAACACTCCACTCTATTCAGTTGCTCAGACTCCACCCCGTAAGGGATCATGAAGATGATTAGTGATGAACTTCTTGAAGGCAAGGTTCATTTTTGAATGACTCGAAAAACACAACACTTCGGTTTCTTGCTACACTGATAGTTGCTATCATAGTTTACAGTGGATTTCTGTTTTTTAATCCCTGCTCTCTTTTCCACATGTTTTCCTGCTTCTCTACAATCTCTCCCAACTATAGCCAAACAAAGTAGAGTTGAATTCATCTCCAAGCAAAATTTCCTTGAGGTCTAATCTTTGGCCACCTAATGTATCCATAATTCCAGAATTGCTCAACGCTAAGCAGATCCCTCTGTATTGTATTGTTGTGTTTGTATTTAAAGCTGCATTACAATCAGCTGTTTACTCCAATGTTTCTCACTCCTGGGCAACTTGAAAGAAGGGTGGACTTCAACTCCCAGAATTCCCCTGGCTGGGGAATTCTGGGAGTTGAAGTCCACCCATCTTCCAGTACTACTATCACAATACAATCTATTATTTGACATCTTCTCAAAAGCTTTTCTCAAAATAGATTCGTGCTTTGGTTACTATAATGATTTGATAGTAGGATCTGTCACTTATTTGTGTCCACAGTAAGCTTTTAAAATTGTATTATTTATCATTATTTTATTTATTAATTATAGAGGGCGGATTGGACCATTGCCCGCTACTCGCGGTGGTTAGATGACCATCCAGCAGAGAAAGAACGGCTCGTTTTAATACGGTCAGACATATTTTAAATGTTGGGGTTAATTTAGGAATATTTCAGAGTTTCATTTTTGATAAGTCTCTTCATCTTCCTTGCCTATTCTGGATAGATCAGATTAGGAAGGTAAGATTGGTGTACATTTTAAACCAAACTTGCTGGAAATACAATGGCTTTCTGTGAAGAATTAATAGCTACATTGGTGCAGGCAGTTCTCGATTTACAACAGTTCACTTAGTGACCATTCGAAGTTACAATGGCACTTAAAAGAATTACTTAGGAGTGTTTTTCACACTTACGACCGTTGCAGCATACCCATGCGCACGTGATTTCCATATGGATGCTTGACAACGGACTCGCTTTTATGACGGTTGCAGTATCCTGAGGTCATACGATCCCCTTCTGCAACCTCCCGACAAGCGAAGTCAATGGGGAACCCAGATTCACTTAACGACCAGGTTGCTAATTGAACAACCGCAGTGATTGAACTTAACTCAGAGAGAAGGCTGTCATTTTCCTAGCGCAGGTATTCATTTCCTTGTAAAACTTAAAATTTCCTGGGAAGTTATAAAACAGAACAGGTCGTAAAATGGGACAAAACTCACTTAAGAAGTGTCTCATTTAGCAACAGAAATGTTGGGCTCAATTGCCTGCACTCACACACACACACAGAGAGAGAGAGAGAGAAAATGCCAAGGTTTGATGATAA